>WBMZ01003358.1:0-53979 GCA_013400975.1 Atrichornis clamosus
GGCCGCGCCGGCCATGGCGGAGCCGGGGCCCGGCCCGGCTCCCCCACCGCAGCAGCGGCGCAGCCCTGGCGAGCGGCGGGCAGAGTCACCACCCCGGCCCGCGCTCCGCGCCCCCTGTCCCGGGACGGCCTCCGCCCTCCTTGCCTCATTCCCTCCTTCCCGCCCTCCTCACAGCCAAGCCCCTCCGCCGGCCTGCCCCCGCCCCGGGAGCACCGGCCTGGGACGAGGGGCGGGACAGCGTCTTCCCACAGCCCTGGCAGGGCTTCGTGGCTGTGGTTCAGGCTGTTTCGGATGGGACCTGCCCAGACGTGGTTTACAGCTGTTGTCCGTAGCTCACTCACCGCACACCCTCTGTCTCCATGGCCTGCCTGTTGAGAAGGCTGCTCTGCCCCAAACCTTCCCCTCTTCTGGCTGGAGCAGCCCTGTCCCTCCAATATGTGTTTGCATATTGTTTATATGTGTTCAAACACATCGTATTGCTTTAGGGAAGAAATATCTTACAAGTAGAGCAAGCAATAGTATCAGGAATGGAGATGATTGCAGAATCAATTATGTTGGAAAAGACCTCTGAAATTGAGTTCAACCTGTTTCCTAACACCACGTTGTCAACTAGAACATGACACCAAGTGCCACATCCAGTCTTTCCTTAAACACCTCCAGGTACAGTGACTTTACCATCTCCCTGGGCAGCCCATTCTATTATCTTACCACCCTTTCTGTGAAGTATGTCTAACCTGAACTTTTCCTGGCACAACTTAAGACTATTTCCTTTTATACAGTCACTTGTTGCCTGGGAGAAGCGGATGACCCCCACCTGGCTACAACCTCCTCCAAGCTAGTTATGGAGAGTGATACAGTCACATAATAACCAGCAGAGGCCCTAAACTGGAAAAAAATATGCACTTCACACCTCATCACTGGTGTCCTGTGTTTAAAGGCATAAAGTTTCAGCTTAGAAAATGTTTTTTAAGAGCACATTTTAGCCACTCATGTATAAGCCTTCACTATACTTAATTCAAGTATGCAGACATGCCGTAAGTCATCCGTGCCATGAACAGCCTTGCAGTTATAAAATTTTCTCTGATTTTATCAGCTGGCGGGATGCATAGCCATGTGTCTCAACAGGTTGGTTATTTTTTTTAACTTCTTACTCCCTTACGCATAGAACTGGAATTTGTGACCTGAAATCTGACACTAAGCAAGCAAAGTAAATGAGATACCAAAATTGCAGAAAGAAGAAAAATTGTGATGGCACGAGTATCTTTTCTGGGTCAGCCGTCTGGTTCTTCTCTTCCTTTGAGGTTTACAATCATCACTTAGTCTAGATTTTCCTTGGCAGGCTTTGCTATCTTTAGATTTATAGACTAATGCACGTGGCAGCAGGGAGGATCTGTGCCCAGAGGGAAATCACGGAGAATGATCTTTCCCTAGATATCATTTTAAAAATTTATTAAATATCTCAAAGGCAGAGACCTAATACACTTCATTCACTTCAGAGCAGCACTCGAAGATTTGAGAAAACCTGGAGAAGGAATTGCAAAAAGACATCTGTTTAAGATGTGAACAAGAAGGGCAAAAAGAGGATTCAATGTGGGATAACAATTTATAGCATGACTGAGACTGGAAAAGCAGATCTCCAGGTGCATGAGAAAAACTCTGTGCTGCAGGAGGGAAACCTGGGAAAAATTTTGCCTTTGCATCATTCATGAGTTACACAGGTCTGACTTAACATATCCCTCCCCTGCGCAGAGAAGCTTTCAGGGAGAGTCCTTGGATCATACCTTAGAAGAGACAGCCTCACTTGCAGTATATGCCTTGAGAAGCAGGAATCAAACCCACACCCCGAAAACAATACTGCAGCAAGGTTCCTGAATGAGGGTACGTAAAGGAGTATCCCATACTCGCAAGGTGCTTTGGGGCTAAATGCAGAGACAGCAAGACAGGGAGTGCAAGAGCCCTGGTGTCACATGCACACCTGGTGAGGCACATGCAGGACATTGCAAGCAGGGGGCACTTCTGTGCTGGACCGGGTCACCAGCTGGAGGTCTGAGTTCAGGGAAGGGAAAAAAAATGAGCAATGGTTGGAAGTATCACACTAGATGCTGAGCTACCAAACCTTTGTGAAAAAGAATGAGCCATATTTTTTGAAATACCTTGTGATTCACGGTACAGGATGAAATTTGGGAATAGGATGAAGTTATTTTAGGTATCTATTTCACATTTTAGCTACACAAATACAGTCACAAATATGTAATCAGCCTCTAGTGAGTAACATAGGAGTCGCTGAACTAATATTTTCCTTAAATAATCTTTCTTTTTTCTGTGCTCATTTCCAAATTAGGTTTTGTCCAAAGAAAGGCAGTCAACTTTGAGACAGGAGAAAGGACTGACAGAGCTGGGATTGTTCAGCCCAGAGAAGAGGAGCTCAAGGGGGCCTTATCAATGTCTGTGAACAAGTGATGGGTACATGTGAAGAAGAGGGAGCAGGACATCTAAGAGGTATCCGTTGAAAGGACAAGCAGTACAGAGCATAAACAGGAAATTGCATTTAAATGCAAAAAATCTTCCTCACACTGGGGATCAGGCACTAGAACGGGTTGCTCGGACAAGGTCTCCATCTTTGCTCATAGTGAAAACTTGAGGGGGCACAGCCCTGAGCAACCAGCTGTAGGTGACCTACTTTGAACAGAGGGGTTGGTCTGGACAGTCTCCAGTGGTGCCTTCCCGCCTGAACTGTCCTGTGATGCTGTGACTCAGAAATCTTCATGGACATTTAAAAAAAACCTCGAGACTTCTGAAAGTAGAAAGGCCACATCTTGAGAAAATGACTATATCTTTAAGCCATGTTTTCTTAAGTCATTCAGGATTTTCCAACCATGAGTCGTACTTGCTTTTAGCAGGACATAAGAAATGTAGATCTGAACTTTTCTTTATTTTTTCATTTCCCAGGTTTCTGTGGTTTGGGGTTTTAAATTTTTTTTTTCTTTTTTATAATCTTTGGCTTTTATTACTCAAGGATTTATTATGTCTTGAAAGCACAGCAGGATTTGTTTCGTATGAAAAAATCCAGTCATACGGTCAGGGAGACAGAAATGTAGACATAAAATGTCCAGGGTTTTTTTGTTTCTTCCTCCTCTGTAGGGTGGTTCCTGTATGCCAGCTGCATATTCAGTAGTTGATCTCAGTGCTGGATACTTCTGCGCAAATGTGAAAAATCATGTGACTGGTTGACAGATTCTTTCCTATTAATGATGGAGATCTTCTTGTTTGCATCTGATAGCCTATCAGTGTATCAGTTTCTTTTTATTGAATTTGGTTGGAGAAAGGTTCCACTGAGAAGACAGTATTTTTGTGTGGTACTAGAAACCACATTAGAGATTAGTTCCTATTTAATTTTCAACCAACAACACTCTTTGCAAATTGCTGCTGCAGACAAGATTTCCTTAGGGTTCCCAAAGGCTTTCAAACTATTAAAAAAAAAGAAAAAGAAAAAAGAAAAAAACCACGATGAAGTAAAACTGTGAGCATGTTTTGAAACAACTTCTCTCCTTTTTCTCTGGATTTGATTAAATTATGCTGAAATTGCTGTTGTGGGTTAGTAAGAAACATACATGCCTGGATAAATCTAGTGGGAAAGATTGAACACAGGCTGCACTGTGTCAGATGGTGAATATTCAAGTTGTATTTCCTGAATGAAGATGCAGATTAGTGGGCCAAAGATTCTTAACATGTCAGATACAAAGAAGTTATGGATATATTCTCTGTTGTCTCATCAAAAGCAAACACAAACTTTCAGTGGTCCATGCAGATCCCTGAAGATTCTGGCTGTAACGACACTAGAGGGAGTCCTGATGCTGCAAGAAAATCTTTTTCCTGTAACAATTGCTTAAGTAAATAATGCCCTATAAATGAAAATGTTGTTGAAATACAGCTTTTGGGGAAAATGAAGGAGCCATTCATTCAGAAGGGGTCAAACAGTATTCAAATTCTAAATTCCAAGTTTGCAACAATTCATTAATACAAGTTAAAATTTAAAAAGGCATTTTTAATAAGGACATTTTCTTTTCAGTAAAGAGCGTATTTAAAGTCAGCAGTCAAAATTAATGTCTTGCATTATTGTTCTAATAATTTAAATTACAAGGAATCTGTTCTACAAAAGCTATGCTCTTCTTGTGATCCCTAACTGGAGACTGAAGATAGGTGGTGAGTTTTCAAGTTAGACAAATTAATTTTACTGAAGTCAATGTCAGTTGTCAGCACCCAGCACCACATTTGCAATAAAAATAAGTTTCCCAAAATTGCACTGATGTATCCCACAAATTACTATGATATACTAGTCCATGCATGTTCCTAAACCACATTCAAAATTTTGAAAATTGTAGGTATCTGAAAGAGAAATTGTCATACTGGCAGTCCTCAGTAGCTCAGAATCATAGTTTATCCTGTGCCACTGGGTTTGGGAACACTCATTGTGCTGCAGGAGATCCTAGTTTGCAAACCCTAAAGCAAGACAAAGCTCTATGCTCTGAATGAAGGAGAAGGAAGACATAAGCATTCACTAAGGGTCAAAATGCTCCCTTTCTTCCCCTTGGTTGGCCCATGCTTCAAACCAAGACCTCTAAGAAGGTATATGCTTCAGGTATTCACCATATTCTTGTCCATTCCAGGATCTCACAGAATGAGTGATCACCTCTTGCTCCTCTCCTGGTGTTGAGTTAGCTCTATCAGAGAGTACTCAGATTACATTCAGGAATAGGTCACCCAGAAAACTAAAATCCTATTTTTCATCTACAGTGGCACAGCCTGAGGAACTCAGCACAGGATTCAGTGCAGGAGGCTGCAGCTACTACTGTGAGG
Source organism: Atrichornis clamosus (assembly GCA_013400975.1). NCBI lineage: Eukaryota > Metazoa > Chordata > Aves > Passeriformes > Menuridae > Atrichornis > Atrichornis clamosus. The sequence goes on from WBMZ01003358.1 coordinate 4,858, forward strand.
AAGAGGTTTGGAGAACCCAGAGAAGAAATTGGTGGAATGACCTGTGTGGGTAGTGGTGCCCTTTACCTGCATGGCAATAGTGTGCCTTTGAGACCAAGTGGCCAGCGCAATGGTGATCATCAGTGTATTAATGTTACCAGGGCAAGAGGACAATCACAGCCATGTAAGCAGACTAGTTAGTAGACTCTTCTCCCTTGAAGTATTCATGGGGTAAAGACTTGCTCATCCTCCTGTTTCCCTTTTTGGGTGGTAAGGCTCAATTACATCAGTTTGCAGCTGTGCACATCTGCAGGCTGTGCAGTGAAGTATCTGCTGTACTCACTTGCTGTCCTCATATTCATGCCTGAATTGTCACAGCTGCTCAATTGCACTAGTAAAAGCTGCTCTTTCTGCTGAAGCTTTTAGACAAGACATGCTACAAAGAAACATGAGCATATATTATGATGCTGCCTTGGGGTAGGGTCTGCCTTGTACCCTATAGCATAAGTGCTAGCAAACACAGACACTCACTAATCTGTGATCTCTGCTAGTCACAGATCAAACTCTCATAATTTTTAGCAACACAATTCCTTAATTTACAAGTATAATAACTAGTATATTAGCCTGTATATTAAGTCTTATTGAAATCAATCTATTATTATTAAAACAGACTTGGGAAGTGCACCAAACAATGTGGTAGCCTTAGCTTGTATTATTTTTGCTTGTTTGTTCTCTTTCACTATGTGGAGATGTGTTTCTTTATCCCAGGTGTTTACTGATTTACATATATGAAATAGTTTGAATTTTCACACTGCCTTAAAAGGAATATTTCTTTGCCTCAAGTTCAGTGTTAAGTGTTGTGGTTTATTGTCCTGTCTTCTGCAAATCTGTACAAAAGTCTCAGTGCATTTCTTTCAAGGGTACACATTTAAAACATCGAATGCCAAAAGCTTCCTCAGAGATAATCTTTCAGAACTGGGAGTCTTGAAACAGATCTTCACTCCTATCTGTCAAAGCAAAGCAACTGTCAGTCAGCCAAAAGTCCAGCAAAGGAAAAACAGAAACACAACTAGAGCAAAACTATGCAAGTTATCTTTGCACAGGGAGGAGACTAGAATTCAGCCTTTCTTCAGGTCAAAGAAGGCAGAGGAACTCAAAGGGATGCTGCTAAAGAAAATGCTTGCATGCCCCTGACTTCACTACACTAAAAGAGATAAAGTATCTCCCTGGAGAGCACTTCACTTCCAGGGCAGCTGTGTATGGTCTTTCTCAAGACATTTACAGAATTTAAGTTCCTAGGTTTTAGTGAAAAATATCATCTCATTCCATAGAATGATTGAGTTAGAGACCATATAGAAATCAGAAAGTGAAGCAGCTAATTTACTAGCAATATCTCAGAATGCTGAATAAAAGTAGTTAGATAGAAAAAGAAAAACTTCCATAAAGTTTTGAGGTTTGGGGGCTTTTTTTGTTGCACTTTATTTCACTGATTTGTTCAGTTTCACTAATCCTTTTTGGGTTTAGCCACTCCTGCTGATCATAACCTTCATGACTGTTGTTTGTAGCTCAGGCCTCTTTGGTTAGACACTTTTTCTTTAGGAAAACTGCTTATATTCCTCCCCACAAATCTCTGTTTCTCATTTGCCAGTGCAAATCATTTCGATTCTTCCAATTACGATAATTCATCTTTCTTTCACCCAGTGAATCCTGGATCAGTGAGAACTATCCTCTATGTCATTATTATTGTTCTGGTTGAGACTCTGGTACTTTTTCATGTGCTGTCTTTAACATCACTAGAAGTGAGTAGTGTCTTTATAGTCCTTCTGCTCTGATATCACATGGCTTTCATTTCTGCTGCCTATTAAAAGGTGCATTCACAAATGTATTTTGTACAGCTTTTCTTTTCGGATTGCTTATCAAATTGCAGCTGTAGTAAGTTCATACCATTGGTATGCAGAAAGCTGTCTCTTTGTTTAAACCAATACCCTCTGTTGATATCTGGATGGAATTCCTGTATTGCATCAGTCTTACAGAGATGCTGCTACACTTGTGAAATTACCTCTGCCTCATGCTAGCTATTTTCACAGCCTTCACAATTTTGACTATTTGGCTCTTACTAAAGCACTTGCATTAGAAATAATATGAGCCTGCCTTTTTTATTCTTCTTGGCGATGGGTGCATAACATAGGATGGAAGGAACCACCTGAATCATTAAATTCCACCTTCCAACTACTGCAAACTTTACCTCATATAATAATCACTGTTATTCATTTATTATACTCTGTCTTTAAAGCATTCAGATTGTTTGGACTCGTCCCTGTCCTGTACCTGATTCCCTTTTGGCAAAACTGCCCCTGCATGTGATTGAAAACTACTGGTTTTCAGCTGAAGTTCTTTATGGGCACCTGATATCTCATTTGTGCCAACATTGCTTTTTAGTCTAAATGGTTAGCAGAGTATTTTTCTCAATGTATTTGGAGCTGGCACTTTTTTCCATTAGCCTTGGCTGAACAAGCCTGGCTTGTCTATCTAGCCTCCTCTCACAAATTAAATTCTTAATATCCTCACTGTTCTTTTCAGCCATCTCACCCTCCCTTTCTCGTTTGAAACCACCTTTCAGAAACATGGGTGAACAAAATAGTATACAGCCACTCAGATCTGCTCACAGGAAGACTTTGTCTCACACCTTCCTCTCATTGCCTCAGATGGTCTATCTCTGCATTAGACCATGGACCAGATTGTCAAATCCAAGAGAGACCCATTTACCTCAAGCCTGGCAAAGGAGGGAAGAGCTACAACAGCTGACACAAGAGATGGCTGTCACCATGCTGCTCTCCAGAGGCTTCAGCTTTCTGTTTGTGCAACTTCTCAATGATGGATCAGGCCAATAGATACTGGATTAACATGTATGTTCCCCATGACACATGTGTGGAGCACAGCTGGGACTGGCATGGGCCTTGTGTTACAACAAGGTTTACCACGCCTCTCATTCCAACCTGGAGCCAGTGGAGTACACAGTACTCTTTAATCCCTATAATTTGAATGTTATTCATTTCATGCACCTTTTAGAAGTTGTGTTCTTTTGTTTTTCTCATATCTAAACAAGTTGCCTCATTGCAACTTTTCTTGAGAACTCTCTGCCAGTTCTCAGTTCCTCCATCATTGTCATTTTTTTGTCAGGTGTAATAGAAGTGTTGTGCTTCTCACTGCATGGAAAGTTTAGAAAGAGTCACAGCCCATAGTTTAGGAAATAGGTCTGATAAATAATGAGGAAAGAGTGAAATGGTGGACCTAGATGAGATGTGATGAGCTGGGCTGCAAAGTCAGCCTGTAGGTTTTGAATACTTTGATATAATGCTTCTGTAATGGCTGATAGGTTCAATATTTTATCTATTGTGTAGGTTTTGCCACAGAAATTGGAAGAATGGGATTTGAAGGCTGAGCTGTTGGCTTGGCACTCAGGTACTTGGGAACATTGCATCAGATAAAAGGACCTGAGAAGGTACATGAGAGATGTTGAGTGAAGATAGTATCAAAAAGACCATCAAAGTGTCCTAGTGTATTTGATGAAGCAGATGACACAAATTCAGTGATGTATGGCCTGTGACGGAAAGACAAATAATATTACTGACCCAAAGGCCTTTTGGCACTATCAGAAGCATTTGCATTGAGCTTCACAAGTCTGAGATTTAATTAAAAATTTTTAATATAGTACACACAGAAACATGGAGATATGGCAGGTCTGGAGGTGACTTGGTCACCAGTAAAAGTGGTTCCTAATGGCTATAACTTTTGCAGGCACCAGGAACAAGTTCTTGAATATCTTCAGTTTTTGTTGCTGTGTGGCTAACTTGTCATGCAGCCAGGTTTCCCAGTGTCTCCCAGCCAGGAAAGTGTCTTATACAAAGAAGGGGAAGACTGGTTTAGTTTTTAATCCATTAATTTCCTTAAGAAGGACAATGTTGATTTGAAAAGCAACATCTTAACACTTTGGGCATGTTTGACTCATCCTGTCTGACCGATTTCTCAGTGCCATAACAAACCTGGTGTGAACACTTTGTTCTCGTGTGTGGTATTTCAACTCTGAGATTACATTTTGGAAGCAGTCCGATATCCCACTCCATCGTCCAGACCAACTGAACTGGAGCCAGTTCACTCTGTGCTGTTACTACTGAGGAATGTTTCAGTGGTTTGGGTGGCCCTGTGGCAGCTGGGAGGAAGAAAGTTGTTCTCTGAAGCCAACATGAGCTACAGATTTCCCTGTCTGTAAATGGTTTCAATTATGTCTACTCCATTTTATTGAGTGTCTTCACTACTCCAGGTCATAGACCTGTAGCCTACTGTATGGGAGGCACTGGACTTCTACCCCTTCCCTACCTTGTATATAAGCAGTCCATAAAACTGATCATTGTCCACCCACTGGTACTTCACATAGTGCCACATTTCATTGCACGTCTAGACAGACACCCCTTCAGACAGGGGTTTCAATATTGGTAAAACTGTTGCCCTGCGGTTTTTTTCCATCTGTCAGACCACATGGTAGTCCTGTATATCTTTTTCAGACAGGTCACTGAGGAAAGTTTGTTTTCTTGCTGTTATTTAGGTAGAAGGACTGAGTGCAAAAGACGCAGATGGCAACAATCATCTAGAGACACCCTTGAGAGCTTGTGTTCACCAAGGACTGCTTGTAGGACAACAAATATGTGTTTAGGCCCTGACATATCATAGGTAATGACAGGGCGCCTCTGCAATGCCTTTCAGTGCAAAATCTTAATGAAATGTTCTGAGAGCTACTTTCTACTTTCAGAGAAGCTTTACTGATCGTCTCATATCTGTGTAGTGCTGTTGTTCTTCACCTGCTGCTTCAGGCTGGAATGGGGATTACTTTTCTCTTCAGCAGCTAAAAAATGGCAGATCTCATACAAGCAGGCTACCCCCGTGCTTTCCCACTGTCCTTGACCTGGGGTACTTATCACAAGTAAAACTTACGCTCCTATTTGATTCTCAGTCTAGTGATATGGTGGCTGAAATCAGTAGCTGGGCCTGGAGACCCACCTTCGCTTGAACCATGACATCATACACGTGTCTGACTTAGCTGTGAGAAAAGAAATAGGGTGAGGTATGTGAAGTGCCATTATTACTTTCCAAACTATATCCAGGCTCCCCCAGGCTTCTTTAAAGATATGTCCACTCCCCAGGGCAGTTTCAAAGCAGAAATTCTTCACTGCAGAATCACTGGAGTCAAAAGCAAGCAGAGATGGGTTGCTTCAATACAGGGGGAGCCTGGATGCTGGTGGTCAGTCCAACTTCTATCAGCAAGAACTGGAAAGGATTGTGGGAGTTGAATAAAGAAGAGAGAGGAAGAAATGTTGGCAGAAAAGGAAAGAAATACGTGAAGGAAAGGGACATGAAAGAGTGTCTACCTTGCTGTCTGCTCTGTGGGTGGTAGGTGTGTATGTGACAGAGATAGAAATACTAGAAAGAAGAGTAAGTATACTAATGAATTACGGAAGAGGTTTTGCTGATCACTTATTTTTACAGTCTGTCGGTGTTTTCTGTAAAGGTAGGATAATCCAAAAAGTTTATAATTACTTAATAGGCAGACCCCCAGGCTTCCGATTGCAGTCCTATTCCCCTTCTAAAAAGGAGAGCTTATCTCCTCTCTTTTTTATGTTCCCAATGAAGTGTGATTTTCCGAGGCTCTAAATTTGTATGCTTTGCACAGAACAATACTTTCTATTGTTACGTACTCTGGCCATGCTTCTTCTGCAAACATTTTAGCTTTTAAACACAGCACATCTGGTTTATTTTGGCTTCCTTTCTCTTTTTACCCAACATATTAGGAAAACAGACATATATCTCCACTGCACTGTGTATTCACAGCACACTGCTCTGTGCCATTTTGCACCTTCTGGCAGTGTTGATCTCATGCAGTCATTGAGAAACCTTTGAAGCAGACACTGACCAAAACACCCTAAAACTACCAAAAGCTTTGTTTTCCCAGTATTGTCCCAATTTTCTCATTAACAGTGGCAGAGGTCAGCCAAATCTAATTCTTGCAACAAGATCTAGGACTGAGTACTTGCATGGGTGTTTGCTGAGGAGCAGTCTGCCTGCAGAGACTCCTACACCCTCCTCACTCCTACTGATGTGGCACTACTTAGTCCAGTTGAACTCCAGTGTTTGAAAACTGCTGGCAATGACAGCAGCATCAGACCCACCCAACTGTGGGTGTTTTACATGTCTGTGTAATTTTTTCCATCCCACTCTTGACTGTTTCAGGTCTGTAACACTCATGAAGTGTTATTCTTGATCGATCAAGATAGATTTTTTTTGTAGTTCTTAAAGAGTGTAGAGTTTTGAAAGAAAGAAGGCAATTGACTTCCTTTGTGTGAATGTAGTTTTTCACATGGAAATAAACAGGATTAGTCATTTGATAGGTGACATTTGAGTCGTGTTATGTTGCAGAGAGTGTTTTTCACTTAAATACAGTGCTATACAAATACCTGTTGCTCTGACCATCAAAATCTATCTATTGTAAAAATGTCCTTAACAGTTGGGTTTGCCTGTAGATGTAGTTTTTTTCATCTGTCTATCAGTCAAACAGGGATCTTTCTGGTATGGGTAGCCTAGGAACTGTATTTTGAGCTGCTTAGCATTCTCTGAATGCAGAATGACTTCAGAAATAAACCCATTGAGAGCATTACTTTCCCTGCTATTTAATATTCTTTATAGGATATTCCCCTATGTGTGTAGCAGTCATCAAAAGGGAAGTAATAACAAAGGGAGAAATTTATTTCTTTTGTTATTCTCCTTCTTTGACAGTATCATAATACAGGGAATTCATGGTTGAGCTCTCCATCCTCCAGCAGAAAGAATTTCCTTTGTGCTTCCAGTCCTTTTACCTGAAAATGTTGAGCATTCAGCATCTTCTACAAGTTTCAAGACAAACTGCTGCATGGCCAGTTGTTTTCAAAAAGCTGACATCTTGTTCTTCTGTCTAGAAATAGAGTTAGGAGTTGTACACATCTTAACCAATGAGCTTGACATCTCGTCCCTGTCTTGGAACTTAATACTCCCCAGTTGCTGCTGTCCTGAATGATCAAACCAAATGTTTAACACTTCCCTCATTATGTTCATTTTCAGTGGAAAGACTTGTAATTAAAGGTCAGTGTTTGCCAAAGAGACCACAAAGTCACCAGTTATTTCTAATCGTGAAATCACAGACTAACCGTGGAATCTTGCCTTTTCTGGCTAGTGAGGATGCCAGTGTCAATGTGGCAGATACCACAGTGGTATCAGGCAGAGAAAACTTCTGAATTGTGAAAGGAGGTGCCTTGGAGACCACTGAGACTTAGAAATAGGTGTCCATTAATTAATCACTGAAATTTGAACATTACAGTAATTTGCTTTTCCACAGAGAACTTGTGAAGACTTATAACAGACTAACCAGATCCCATGTCCAGCTGAGATAGAAATTCCCTCCGTTCTGCTTCAGTGAGTGTAGCAATAAAGATTTATACCATCTGAGCATCAGAGTTCATGTTGCTGCTTGTAACCATGGTGAGGAAGGTTGAAACCATGTATTCCAGTGATCTGAGTAACATAGTATGCTGGAGTTTAATTATTTTCTTTTTCTAGCTCCTTGCTTTCTCTTTGTGTTGTTAATGTCGTAAACAACAGCAAGAATAATTTGAAAAAGATACAGAAATTCAGATACTGTGTTTTATAAGTAGCTTTTACATACTTGCTGAAATAGGGACACGGCAAGTTGGTATGTATATTTGTCTTCAAATATATTGTTAAATTTGTAAATATTACCTACTCTTCTAGTCAACAGATCAAAATCTTAGATTCTTTTTCCAGTGTGAGTGTGATTCATTCCTAATGTTTCTGGTGATCCAACCTCTCTTCTATCTTGTCTTCTCCAGATGTAAATTGCAAAATATATGCAGCCTCTAATTCTTAGATCTGTTTTGGTACCTAGGTAAAGTTCACTGCATATTTTAAGTAGTTCTTACGAAGCACGCAAGGCAGGCACATTGTTTTTGCATCAATGGAGAATAATGCTTGGATTAAAGTTATGGCATCTTTCTTTGTTATCCATTTTCTGGAAACACTGAGAACAGTCAAACAAGCAGTTAACTCTGAAGTATCTGAGTCCTGGTTATATTCTCGTAGAACAGTGTGAATCATTTTGTTTTTCAATTAGGGTGCTAAATCATGGGCAAAGTTTTGGATCTACCTTAGGGGGGGAAAGTGCGGAAAATGGGGTGAAGTTAAATATTTTATTAGATCCATTTAACATAAAGCTTATTTAATTTTCAGCAGTGGTGGAAAGCAAGCAGAGTGAAACAGAGTTTGCTTGCGTATAGGTGTGTGCAAATGTGTTTGTCCATTTTATCACAACAGAATTAATTTCTTCTTTGTCAGGGACAGCGAGGAGAAGAGGCATCTTTACAACTTTTCTGCTTGCATTTAGCTGAGATTTATTTTAAGCATGTCTTTTAACTTTGGGTTTTAATCCTAGTAATCAATTGAAATAATATCTTTAAGAAGTTGCCAGCCAAAAATAACAGCTGAATTGCCGCCACCACATCCCCTTATCATCCAGCTCTCCCAAATATTTCCCTTCCTCTCTTTCTCCTCTTATCCAGCCATGTCATCCAACAGAACCAGAGGCTGCTATCTGAAAGTATACAGGAAGGCAGCTGGGGAGAGAGGAGATTATAGCTTGGAGAGGACAGAGATGTTTTCTCTTGTTCCTTATATACTTTCTAAGCATCCTGTATGACTTACAGGGAAAAGACACCACATCTGCCAACCAGTTTAGTGTCTTTTAAAGTTATATCCTTTTCCTAATCTGGTGTTTGGAACACTGGAATGCCAGTTGACAGTCCTGAAGTGTAATTTGAAAAGAACATTTGAAATGGTTTCTTTGAAAACTTCACAATTACATGTCTTGAATTTTCTAGAAATAAATAAATTGTCTCCTTTTCCTTACTCTGAAACTGTTTACAGGACCAACCTGACTTGTACTGCTATCTCCATCCAATCCCAGAAGTGCCTTTTTTTAACAAACTGAATGTCTGCAGCCTGCTCTAATGCTTTGTCAGATCCCAAATATTGTCTGCCACCTGCCAGCCACTGACATACATCTTGATAAATGGTGTTTTTCATTTCATGTGAACTGGATTGTACTTGTTTACACCCAGCAGTATAGAACAGCTCCTATTGTCCATTGTTCCCTTATGTACTCTCAAAAAACCTGTTTGTTTCTGGCAGCCTTCTCTTCAAGGAATGTGATACAGAGCACAGATAAAAGTGCAAGCATCTGTTCAGATGATTGGCATTATCCTGAAAACAGTGTAGAAATTGTCTTCTTGTCTGCTGGGAAGTCAGGCAGGCAGAGCCAAACGAAATTAACAGTAGCATCAATTTGTAGTGGGTATGATAAAGCATATACTTTGATTCCAGGAGACTGTGCAAAACTTGTTGCTTATTTTCAATGTTTCCTCTACATAGCTGGCATGCACATTCTGATTCCTTCAGCAGGAGCTGACACTTACATACGTGCTAAGCTCCAGCATACTTTTTAGGAAAGTAGTATGAGTAAAGACCAAAAAAAAAACCCCAGAGTCTTTCAAATACTAGTTTGTTCTTGTGAGGTTTAGGGAATTTGCGAGCCTAGAAGAGGATACTTGTTAGATTTCAAGTGTGAATGCTTTATTAGAGTCCTGATTGATAGAGGAAAAATCTCCCCAGTCATCAGCACTATTTCAGGCAACACTAAGAAAATTCCTGATATTTTCCAGTTCAAGCTTTGACCTGACCTGACTTGCTTAACTTTAAAATCTGACAAGCATGGTCTGGAATTACTTTTCCTGTATCTAAGAGTTGAATGCATAGTTAAATGCTTTAAGCCTCTACTATCAATGTTGCCCCTCTGTACAAAGATAAATTGTTCTATTTGGCTTTTGCATAGCTGATATTGCCTTGGCATCCCCAAAAAATATTTCTGTAGGGAAAATTCCTGAAAACTGACACCTTGTGCCATTTTTGTATTTCTCTCTAAAATGTATTTTTAATAAGGACCTAAGAAACTACACTGGTGTTTGCTGAAAGGCACCACTGGGTTTCTGCAAATATATTTTTTGTCTCATAATTCCTGATTTGCTGGCTAGATTCAACAGCATAACCATCTTGAAAGAGACCAGCTGTTACTGTTCCTTTTCCATTCTATCTTCCTCCAGTGTTTTATTTTCAGTTTTTATTGTGCAAAGTGCAAGAAATCCTTTTAGTTGCTTTCAGCAAATATAAGTGTCAAAGTACCTAAATATCTGAAAGCCAAAATAGCCATGGAGTGTCTTCTGCAAGACCCCAGTGCACAGCACTTTCATAAAACAATCAAAATAAGATACTGGTATGCAAACCAGGGAAAGACTCACTCCCATCACTGATGTTTCTCTGGGCTGCACAGGGATATCAGGTTGATACTTTGATAGATTGCAATCTGTTTTCAGCAGCTGACCCAGACATAACATCATCATTTCCTGATTATATTGATATGTGTTTCTATTATTTGCTTATTTTGCGCCTTGAGAAACAATTCCTTTTTGTTGTTAAACTGTAAACAGCATAGCAAAGCCTCATATTAAATCATAATTATTTACCATGCTGTTCACGCACCTTTGTCCCTGGGGAATGTGGTGACGTGAATTTACAGGAAGATCAGGGTATTTCTCACCAACAGTTTCCTGTTATTGATATGCTTTTGTTTAGTTGTGATCTTTTTTTTACTCTTTCAGGTTCTCAAGGGAAAAATAAACAGGCACATGACATTAATCATAGTCCTTGGGTATCTTATTGGAAGCCTCAAAAATTCTTTTGATGTGGATTTGTGAACTAGGTTTGGATCTTTTGAAAACACCAACGACAGGTTATTGTTTGCTAGTACTTGCTCTCCTATTCTGATAAATGATTCCAATAATTCTTATAAATTCTTTTGTGATGGTGTTCCTTTTTAGATGCCAGAAGGGTTCAAAAGTTTATGAAGACAGCCTTGAACTGTTTGCATCTGTGTGTGTAGATTTGCATAATTGGGCTAAGTTTTCATTTGAGAGAAAATATGGATCACGTAAGATATACATAGGTAATTCAAGAATTCAGAGTCCTTTCAGCAAATACTATCAAACATGGCCAAAAATGTTTTCTTTACAATAGTTTGGCATGTTGTTTTCTTTAAGAATATATAAAGCCTGTATCCTTTCTGCAAAAAAACTAGTATATAAATTGTATTTACCAGTGTGTCAAGAGTCACCAGGGGTAGTCAAGATAATACCCCGGGGTTGTTATTTAACACATCTAACATGTAGGTCTTACATCTTTTTCAGTGATTTTGGCTATCCTACTTTTATGTCTGTCTCTGTGAATATGTGGAACCCTCCTAGCCAATAATCTTTGCAAAATATCTTGATTTTGCAATAAAGAGTTGCAGTAGAACAACCAAGAAATTTAATAACAAACCTAACTTTGGGAGGTTTAGATTCTTTTCTCTTCCAAAACGTTGTAGAAATATTGTGGTTAAAGGGAAAATTATATTGTGTCCCAGAGAACCCACACCAGGAAGACCACCGAGAGATAGATCTGTTGGCTAAAACAAACCATTAAAGTAACTCACAAGTAATGTAGTAGCTATTCAGATTCATTACCAAATTCTTACGGTTTAATATTTTTGTTTCATCATTGTTAAATAGCATCTTTCTTAGAAACTGTGCTGTAAGATTTAGAGCAAAATCTCAGACTGAAACCTACATGTCCATAAACAATTAGTGGCTACATAGTTATTGTATTTGGTACTTAGTAACTTTGGTACTGCTTTGAGTGTGTGACACCACTGTTTTCCTTAATTTATGCTGCTAGTATTAAGTACTAAGAATAAGTTCACAAAAGTTGTATGTGATAAAATATTCATTAAAATTGTAGAATCATGGAATGACTTCAGTTGGAAGAAACCTTAAAGTTCATTCAGTTCCAACTCCGCTGCCATGGGCAGGGACATTTTCCACAGGGTCAGGTTGCTCAACCTGGCCTGGAACACCATCAGGGATGGGGCATCCACAACTTCTCAGGGCAATCTGTCTCAGTGACTAACCACCTTCGCAGTAGATAATTTCTTCCTAATATCTAATCTAAATCTTCTTTCAGTTTGAATCCATTCCCCCTTGTCCTGTCACTACCTGTTCTTGTAAATAGTCTCTCTCCATGTTGTATAACACTCATACAGAGGTTTTTAACTACCCTCTCTTCTTGGAGTATTTAACTTCTGGATAAGATGTAGATGGTATATGATTTCGTAAAATACTCAATTGTTCCTTTTCTAGCAGGCTGTGTAATCTAAACAACTCTGTAAACATTTTCTCAATCCTGCTTCTGCTGGATTTCTGTGAATTTGTCCTCATCTGTAAGCTCTGACAAATGAGATCTGGCTGTATTTCAGATAAGGAAATTCTAAGGAACCTCAGGTTATTAGGTTATTCTAGTTGTGACATTTCATCCTCTGGACTTCCAAATCTTGAAAGCAATTTGCCAGTTCCATTACTGAATCAGACATATTTCCTTCCAACACTATCAGTTTAAGAAATCACAAACTAGGCAAAGTATCTTTCTCTTTGTGGGGCAAAAAAAATTACAAACTCCACAGATGTTTTATTAAGCAAGCTAACAAAGCCTTCTGTCTGATTTTGTTCATTAAACATATTCATCTCTCAAACCATAAAAGTATGCAGTCCCCCCAAGACAAGTTCTTTACATTCCAAATGAAGCTCAGCACTAACAGAGGAAGTTCCCAGCACAACAGCAAGCTCATCTCCCACTCTCTGATACCACCCTTCAAGACTTTGGGTGCTGTGTTCTCTCCCAGCACATAGTACTCTAGAATGCGTAATTTCAAGTCCTAAAGTCCCTTCACTTTTTTCCCAACACATTGCCTTTTTAGCATCACCTGTTGGGATGTCAGCTCCAAGTTGTGCACCCAGGCACTGTTCCCTGGAGATGCTTGAACAGTTGTGTGGCCTGAATGAAACCCTGGCTTAGTAGTTCACTCATACAGCTGATGTATTCTTTCACTTACTGCCAGAGCCAGCTGACCTGGTGAAGATGAACTCAGATAAAATGTTTTAGAAATTTAGGAAATGCCTAATACCCCACTCATATCCATAGCTACACTCTGAATGCACAGAGTTTTAACACAGTTCTTCCTTCCCTGGTAAGGGTTTGAGATATGGATCTGTATCTTCTAATTAAATACCAGACAGATTAGAAGGAAGTGAATTACATTTTATCCAAAATGTTTCAGGCTTTTTACTCCTAATGGTTTGGTGTTTGGACTTGATTCTCAGCAGAGAGGAAGAGAAAGGGTCTGTCGTTTCTCTGAGTCATTAAATATTTTCTTGTTGTTTTTCTCTGTAGGTCTTGCTCTCTGGTAACTACTTCAAGAGCCATTTCCACCAAGATGATGAGACCATCCTGTACATTGTTTTATTCATCTGAAATCAGAGTTAGTGATTTTGATACCTTTAGCATCTTTCTCCAGATTTTTTAGTTATTATTCTTCCATGCCACAGGAAAAAGTTATTTCTATCATTGTTAAATGCCTTTGAAAAATAGAGATGTCAATCATGATCATTACAGAATTATGGCACCAAATCAGAATGCCTTCCCTCTGTATGGATTCTTTGGCCACTTTGATTTGTTTTATGTTTGACTAACTGATTGCTTTCGTATCTTTCACACTTAGGAATGTGAAAAAGCTAGGTGTTTGAAGATGAATATTTGGTAGAAAAACTTGTTAACAAACCCTGCCCTGTTTCCAGAACACCCAAATTCTGTAAATCTAAACTTTCTTAAAAGTTCATAAGCCTCTTCTTTCTCCAAAGCTCAATGTCTTATTGGAAAATATTGTTTTCCCACAGGACATGCACTTATCTATTCAATCAGCAGGTATTTTACATATTACTCTTCTTCCCCAGTGACGATTCTATTTTGTTCTTATTACTTCCTACTGGTCAAATAACAATAAAAAAGGTCTTCATTTCCTTGCCACTGCATTTTACATTTGCATATTTAACTAGTGAAGCTGTTGAACGAGATAATTGTTGTAGGATCCTTCCAACGGAAACGATCTATCCTATCCTATCCTATCCTATCCTATCCTATCCTATCCTATCCTATCCTATCCTATCCTATCCTATCCTATCCTATCCTATCCTATCCTATCTTATCCTATCCTATCCTGTTCCATTCCATTCCATTCCGTTCCATTCCATTCCGTACCATTCTAACTTCCACTCACCAACTGCAGGGTAATGTACTTCCTTGGTGAGTTCGGGTACTATGTTATCCTCTGCTTCACTATATCTAATCTGTTCATAGCTATACATCCTATTTTAACACAGAGTCCAGAAGAATGCTGTGGTATTTATATCAGCTGAAAGAGTGGAGTAGTATTCATCTCACTTAACTCACACAACTGCAGTACAGAAAACTACTGCTTATGTGTGGGCCCCTTCCAACTCAGAATATTCTGTGATTCTGCAATCTGTTCTCCCTAGTTCCCCTATATCATTTACAGAGAAAAATATGTTCTTTGAGTGAATTCCTCTCACTCTCTAGAGAACACCACTTACAGGTCAGATGAGTGTGCACAGTTGTGAATTACCTAGGTTTACAACTGTTGAGGTTTAGCAGGAAAACAGGTTACTCTACAGATGTATGCACACTTTAAACACAGAATTGTGTAGGTGGTAATTAAGACAGGACACTGGAGGGCTTGAGTGCAACCTGTCCCTCCAGGCAAGGCTGACCATCACTGCATCAGATCAGTCACAGCACAATGTAGCCCTCTGTCACCTTGGCACCAGCTCACACTAACTGGCCACACTGTTAGTCTCCCTTAGTCCAGACTCCTGGTCTTTGCAGTGTGTCTTCTTTTGGTGTGGTAAATCCAGCTCAGAATCCTTGTACTTTATGTGCATTCCCAGAACCCTTGTACTTCATGTGCATTCCCTTCTCGCCTTGACAGTTTTTTTATCTTTTTGGGGAGATTGACATTGTTCATTGTCTAAGTGAGATTTAGCCACGAACTCAAGCACAGAGAACCACCCAGAACACAGTGGGCACACAGAGGGTCACCAGATTGTGCAGGGAGTGCTCTGAGGCTCAGCCGCAGTTACAAGGAGCAGCAGATACACTCTGCCTTTGAGAGCCAGGATGCAAACACAGGTCAGCCTTATGTGGGCCTATACACTGTCCTAGATTCCAGTTTTGCAATTAAAACATATATTTTTTGCTTGAGAGGTCAATTACACAGGTGAGATTTTAGATATGCAAATACCTGTGGGTGAATAGTGCACCTCTTTTATCTACTGTTTTGTTTGCAAACAGAGCAACATCCCTTAGTATGAAAATCTTAATGATCTGAAGGTAAATTTAGGCTTGAGTTAGACCTGAGAGCCAAGTGTAAATACCAGAGTTACCATCTTGCTGGCCAAGACATTCAAAGATTTTGTCAAATATCACCTTGGAGGCAGCCTGGTCTCCTTGAGACACTCCTCAACCCTAAAAAAGGAAAGAGAAACTCCACTGACAGAATCACAGATCCCTAAGAAAGGTCTCCAAGAGACGTGGTTGTCTTGAGTGTTCAAATGGAATTTTCAAACAGTTTTAAGCTACCCTTTAGCTAAGAAAAGGTAACACAGTCGTAGGAGAGTCGAGGTCCTGAAGACGTTTCAGATGTGATGATATCCCCTGGTGACGTACTTAGGTAATGAGAGCTGAGTCACAGCAATCAGGAGACTGACACAGAATTGGGAGTGTTTGAGTGCAGACAGCCCCTGCATTTATTCCAGAGGTGATTACAGAGCCCTACACCTGTGGGATGCTCTCACTCATATCTCATGTAGGGAAATTTCCTAGTGTTTTTAAAGCTGCATGATTGAGTAGAGCTTACAATATTACTTGTATTCTTAAATTTAAATACACCAGTCAGAAAGCTGATCCCACGGGAGAACTGAGCTCACAGCCACTGAGGTCTACCACAGAGAGTACATTTTTAAAACATAAAACACCACTATCTTTCCTCTTGCAAAATATTTATTCTTTCTTTTCCTAAGCTATGTTTTTCTCTGGCATTTTTCAGATATTGGTGCCAATGTCATTTTACAATGGTTTTTGGCTCAGGGTACAACTTATTAAACTCTTCCTCTCCACACAAAACAAACATATGAAAAGAGAAACAGAAAATCTTTTATCTGTTGTCTGTTTTTTCCTTCAGAATTAAATAGTTATCCATTGTTATGATAAACAAAAATCACTCATTAATGTCATCAAAAACATTCTGGGGCAAATGCAGAAAATATAGATGTCACTTAATTGTTCTTAGTTAAAAAAACCCCAACATAATATATTATTATAGCAATAGGCACTGGTTTTACTTAATAGAACTTCATTTTAAAAGACAAAGTCTATATTTGCACTTGTAGTGGATTATGGCATGATACTAAGATGTATGTTTTTAATTATATTTTGTCTGGATTTCACATAAAATTTAGCAAACTACAAATTAAAACAAATGTTCAACAGTATCCAAACCTGCAATATTCCCAAAGCACTTTGCTACTGCTTGAAGGCAAAAAGCAACACAATAATTCTTCCAAATGTCCAGGTTGCATCATTTGTCAATTCTTTGTTTGATCTCACCTGCTTTCTTGCATTGCATTTTTAACTCCTCAGATTCCATCCAGTAAAATCCTATTTAAAGAGGAGATTTAAATTAGAATGAGACAAGCAACATATTTTCAGTCAAGGCGGTGGACTACAAGTACAATCCCAGTCAAGGTTACACAGGTATAGGAATTGTTTCTTTCTTAACAGCAAGAAGGGAGCATAGCACTTGGCTCTTTCCCTTGGAATCAGGGTTCTTTGGCATTATTATCTGAACAAATTGCGACTCCACAACAGGCTAGTGCATCATGGTAATATTGGCTGTAAGTCTGAAGAAAATTGCCAATAAAAGCCTTAGTGGCTATACTTCCAGAAAAAGCATCTCCTGTCAGCGGAGTTTATTCCGCTCTGAACTGGTTTAAGCAATGCCAACAAAAGTACTCTCTTGCTCAGGTAAAGAGATGTTGCCAGAAAGTCTCTTGCATGCAGACAGCCCAACAGTGTGGGTGCACCACGCGCTGCTGGTGCTGCACAGCTGCCAAGATGAGAGGCAAGCCCCAAGGGATACACATGGGCCAGACAGTTCCTCAGCAGCTGGTGCCTTCAGATTAGCAGCAAGGGGAACAGGCTTCAGGAGGACTTGTCAGCTAGCTGCCAGGCCACTTCCATGGGTCCTTGATCCCTTAATCCATACACACAAGAGTATTACTGGTCGTGTTCATGTTACCCCTCAGAGGTGGCATCTCTGTCCCAGGAAGGACCACTACTACAGGTTCACATTGCCAGGTCTAGAGTGTAAGGTCCACACAGCCTGTGTGGTTCTACACAAAATTTTCAGGAGGGTTGTGAATGAGATGCAAGGGGGAAGCCTGGACAACGTGTGGGAAGCATGTAGCACTCAGCAAAAATCATGCCTGGGAGGAGGGAGACATAGCCAGGGAGAGAACCAAAGCACTAGCAGAGAAGTCACACCGTGGAGAATGAAAGAAAAAAAGGAAATCACAGTGTAGAGAAGTAATGAGGCAGACAGAACCAGGGCACAATCTGGTAGGCAAGATGAACCACTTCTTCACGGTAAGCATTACTGGGTGTAGATTTATGGTTTTCTCTGTCCTTTTGATTTATATGTTTTCTTGCATTTATTTCTCCCCAGAAATTTGAGTGTATGTGTGAATTCAGTGGCAAGGCACCTTCTCCCAAACTCAGCAATGCTCTACAGGATTTGGAACTTATACTTCCATCTTGCAAGGCACAATGAAAGATATTTTCCCAAAATTATGCCTTGTTTTAACAAACCGGGTGGTAAATAAAAATCTCAAGCATAAAGAGATTTGCTGTACCATTGGTAATGAGCATTTGAGTTTAAACAAGATTTTTGGCTTTTTTTGAAGTGTACTGTATTAGTAATGACTGTTTCTCGAATATAACTTTTGACTGAATCATTTATTTCAAACAAGAAGACAGCACCCTGTGGCTGATGAAAACATTTGAAAGTGCTAAGTGTACAGATCAGAAAGAAAAATATTTACCTTTCATGAAGGCATGATGGCAAGGAAAAAATTCTGAAGACATTTTCAGCTGCTGCTCGGAAACTTGACACTATGGCCAAGGGATTCATTCTTTCAGTCTTTACACCCTTTGTACAAAATCGCACTTGCCATTCTGTAAGCACTTACTGGGGAAGTGCTGCAGAAGCAGACCCATTCATCCTCAAGGGGAAAATCCTAAGGCACAGGCTTAGGTTTTAGAGTGACAAATGATTTTCAATACCTCAAGGATTAGCAGGAGACCTGAGCCAGTTTCCAGCTATCCCCTGTCAGGTGGGTAAACCTGACTTTATTACATTAGTACATTGGGTCTCACTTTCTTCCTTTTTAAACAGGAAAGGGAAATGTACTTTAGAGTTAAGGAGGCGATCGTTATTCAAGGAATAAATATGGCTATGATTTTTATTTGCAAGTGTAGAACATGGTCATTGCACTATAGAGTTAAATGCTTCACAGCTCTCAACACTGGCTCAATATTTCTTCTATTTTTTTCTATTTTCTTTATCACATGTTCCAGATCATGGAAGGAAACTTACCCTTCCAAGAAGAACTGGACAGAAATAATATAAAGAAATAACATTTTAAGTATAATTAAAGAACATTATTTACACCTGTGGTGTGGGAAAGGGAAGATATAACCAGTTTTAGAATGACTAATCATTTTGCCTTACAGAACTGGAGAATGAAACAAGATTTATCTGAGAAGTAACTTTTAATTGCAGCCTGGAAAAATATCTGTGGTGATAAAAATACATAGAAGAACTTTTATAATAAGAATTAGAAAAAAATGCAGTCAGGAAGAAACAAATTAGCATAATAGAGAGGCTGAATATACTTTAGCCAAACAAGAGTCAAGAAGAGAACACTAAATAGGAGCTCAAGCTGCTACTTTAACAAAGACAGCATTGTTATATAGCATATCATGGAATCATAGAATGGTTTGACTTGGAAAGCAACCTAAGGATCATTTCTTTCAAAGCCCCATCTAACCTGACCTTGAACACCTCCAGGGGATGGGGCATCCACAGCTTCTCTGGACAACCTGCATGTTGTGCATATATGAGGTTATACCGCTAGTCTGATTCTCCTTCGTGTAACTCGAACCTTAGAGTCATAGAGGGAATATCAGGCATATTGAACTTAAATTGTGAGTTACAGGTATGATACATGTGCGTGTTAACTGTAGCCAACATTGGAAGTAGAGATGTTTGCACATGTGCATGCTTAGCTGCCCGGGCGTATATGTGTGTGCTTTTCTTGAAGCAATGTGGGTTTGCACAGTCCCACATGGGACTGCAACTTCTTTGCACTTTACTCTGTGTAAACTCACAGGAAGACAAGGTCTTTGTCCCAGAGTGTTTTAATGTCTATGTAGAAACAATGGCATGAAACAAAAAGAGGGAAGCAGAGAGGGAAAGGGACAATGAGGTCTCAAAGTTACGTGAGTCAACTCCACGTACAATGGAATTGACCTGAATCCTCTGAAAGGCTCCTCGGGTAAATAGCTTTGCTGTCCTGGTATGTGTCCGGGCAGCTGGTGCTTTTACACAGCTTTGATGGTCTGTCTATTCAGTTTTCATTCTGATGTGGAGGATGTTGTTTGCATTGTAAGAGAAGCAAGCCTGGTTTTCAGGAGGGAAACAGGACTTCCACATTTCCATGCCACTGAAATGAGTTTGGGAAATAAAATAAAACCTAGGACATACCGCGTTTTTCACAGCATGTCTGAGGACTATAACAGGAACTAATATTGGTGTTATCTGTCCTTCTGGAATTCTCTGCTTCTACAGTCCCAGCAGATTCAGAGAGGTATGTGGGCAGGGACTGTAAAGAGGATCTTCCTATGATTTAATTTATGTTCCTTGATAAATCAATAAAATTTAACTGCAGGTGACAATCAGTCATCATCATTTATGTGCACCATCTGTCTTACATGCTAGCATAATTGTGTGAAAAAGTGGTTCCCAAAATACCTTTGTGATTAAAAATATTTTCACATGAGCCTTTCTGGAGAAATGATTGGGAATATGCACAAGACTTCTAGAAGCCAACATCTGTCCAGAAATGGAGAAAACATTCATGCATTCATGACTGTTGTGAAAACTTGTGAAAAATCATATCTCTATATGATGAGTAAATAAACTGTAGCAGTAACTATCTCAAGCTCAGAGCTTCTTCATTAAAATTTTTAGGCTCCAGGAGAAAATGCACACCCTGCACCGTAATCAGGTTTTCCCTGACCAAATCATAGCAAACAGAAATCAAACTAATTGACATTCCTCTTCTTATTAAACGACATGATACCTGAAGGTTTGCCTTGCAAACATTTTGAAAGCACTTCTTGAAAGAGGATGTTAAAATATGGTCACTACATGCAACAGTTGGTGAGAGCCCTTGCTTTGGCACAGAGCCCAAGTATCCTGGGTGGAAACCTTGCCACCTCTTCCCTCTGCTTGCCACCTTCAAGCTGTAGTGCCTCTCTGCCTGTGAGTGCAGCCATGGGGAGCGCAGTAAGGACTACAAGATACTTGTGAAATGGAGGAAGCACCACACAGTGGTGAAAAGTTTTTGTAATACACAGGGACTCCCCGTTGTTGTTTACAGGTGAAAAATATTCTGACCTGCTCAGCACAGATTCAGCTAAGTTCCTACTGACATTTCATCTGAGCGTTTCAGAGCACAAAATATACAAGTATCTCATCTGCTATTTCTTCATTTGAACACTGCCAGTTGAATTTTCTATGCTTCTGTCTCCTCTCTTATTAAGGGTGCTATTTATAGCCTCTCTGGCTGCATTCCACCTGAAGGTCAGACTGTTTACAAGGAATGAGGATATACTGTGTTTTTTAAATAGAGAACGCATTTTGTGATTCATTAAAAAAAAACTCCATCAACTCTTTTCCCTACACAAGATAATAGACATACCTTACTTCTTATTCACAACAGGATCCTGACTGCAAATCCAACGCACTCCAGAGAGCAGAGATGGACAAAAAATTGGGAAAGTACAGTTAGGGTGTACACATGCATGCAGAAAAGTAAAGAACATCCAACTAATAAACACAAATAAAAAAAGATTAATTCAATGGCACTTCTCTCTCCATTCAATAGCCAGGGTTTGTGTTTGGCTTTTTTGTAGCAACTCCTGCTCTGCTGCTAAACAGCATATGAAGTCCTGAACAATTTCATACTCCACAGATAGTACTACAGTTTCCATTATTTATTTTCCGGTCACAGAATTTTTTTACTATTTCCTCCATTAGAAGCAGGATTGGGTTAAAAGTTTTTGGGCTCTACAAACCCAAACAGAAAAGGGAAATGGCAGATACTGTATAAAAGTGAAATGTTGGTTTATGTAAATATATTATTTATTGTATCTATTTTTTTCACCACGAAATTCCATATGTAATACAGAAGTACTTCATGTCCCGGTGAAATAAGAGTTCCTGAATATGACATCATATGGTTCTCTCTGTTACTTTTCATTTCTTCATCTTCTCCTCACCTCAATATAACAACTGGGAATATGTCATAAAGATAAGAACAAATCTCTCCATCCAAATGTTTAAAGACATAAACAAAGTAAATGAGACATTTTAGAGCTTTGATAATGCAATATCATAAAAGCAGCATAAAAGCACATGGAATAGGCAGAAACTTACACGTGGACCCAGGTAGTTCACACCAATCAGCCAAGGGAGTTATTTTCGGCAATTAGGAAATTAGATGTCCTGAGAAAGAATTCTTATCCAGTGCATGGTATAAGAGGACAGTGTATGGCCAGTGAGCTGATTATAGGCTCAGGCTTAATTGGAGAAATAAGGTCTTCAGCCTCTTCTCTCCTGTTAATTCCAGCCACTGCCACGTCACCTGTGATTGCAGCAGTACAGCCAGTCCCTGAAAAGCAACCTTTCAACAGCCATTGAAGCCTGAGCTCCTCCTTCCATTACTGAGATTACTGAAAAGTTAAGAAGCTAGGGAAAAGGAAAAAAAAGTTTTAAAAAAAATTGTTTACATTTAAGTGATTGGAAAGGAGTGTTGAGTACCTACCACTCTGTGAAGGCATCCAGGGAGTGGAGGTTGGAGCAGGAAGGCAGAGGGGGCTGGAGGGGGTTGTACTGCCCGGATGAGCTCTGCCCCAAGCACATGGCAAGGCTGGCAACTCCCTTCAGTCCATGAAGGAAGCATGCAAACCTTCCAGTATTTGAAGGAAACCTGAAAGAAAAATGGAGACAGACTTTTTACAAGAGTGTGTAGTGACAGGACAAGGGAAAACAGCTTTAAACCAAGACAGAGTAGGTTTAGATTTGATATTAGGAAGAAATTCTTTACTGTGAGAGTGGTGAATCATGGGGACAAGTTGCCCAGAGAAGCTGTGGATGTCACAACCCTGAAAGTGCTCAAGGCTGGGTTGGATGGGACTGTGAGAAACCTGATCTAGTGGAAGGTATTTCTGCCCAAGCTAGGGGAGGTGGAACTAGGTGGTTTTTAAGGTTCCTTCCAATCCAAGCATTCTATGATTCTATGTAAAGAGAAGATGCAAAACCCACAGCTGAATTTGTTAATGTGCTGTGAACAGCTAGGAAGCTCATGTGGCTGAAGTCAGAGAATGAACCCTCTTGGCCCTGGAGTTGAGTTTACATGGGCCATCTTAAAATTCACTTGAGATGATAGAAAACCAAGGTTTTCAAAGAACTCATCCCATTTCAGACTAAAAGTAGTTAAAGGCTGCAGGTGAACAACCAGTACAAGAAGTGAATAAACTGGGGTCTGCCCAACAGCTCCACTCACAGATCAGTCTTTCAGCACAGCACAAGCATCTCTGCTACCGACACTGTTAGAACTACCAGAACTGACCCCTGTCTTGTTGTTATAATTGACTTGTTCACTGGAAGGAGCCACCAGATGCCAAGGAGGTGCTGAGAAAAAGACTGGCAGTTTGCACAGCTGTAAGGGAGATAAGGGTTATTATGAAGAGCATATTGGGCTAGAAGAATGTTCAGCCTGACCTAATATGACCTTTTCCCTTCCTTATGTTACCTTCTTCACTTCAGCACTGGAAGATTTCTCTATCTTACCAAGCGTAAGAGTTGAGATCAGCTACCCTGTATTTCCTATGTAAAATCATCAGGTTCCAAGTGTCCCGGTGTTTGCCCATTTGAATCACCTCAGGCTGATCTTACCTTCTACTTTTCATGTGTCCACACTGGAGCAATAGAAAATAGCCACCATCCTATGATTATCTACTTATCTACTTCTTTCAGACAAACTAGTTACAGAATTGAACACCTTCAGGACCTGGGCAGATCTGTATCCAGGTAAAGTCCATGTTAATGTATTGCATTTGTGTGTCCAGGTTTTGATAGAGTGGGGAGACCATGGGGGTGGCTTCTGTGAGAAAATGCAAGAAGCTTCCCTGCTGTCCAACAGAGCCAAAGCCAGCTGGCTCCAAAATGGACCCACCACTGACCAAGGCTGAACCCATCGGAGAAGATAATAACATCTCTGTGACAGCATATTTAAGAAGGAAAAAAAGTTGTTGCACAGAGGTAATTGTGCTCACAGAAGAACAGAGTGAGAATATGCAAAAGAAGCAACTCTGCAAACACTCAGGTCAGTGCAGAAGGAGGTGCAGGAGTTGCTCCAGGTGCTGGAGCAGAGAGTTCCCTCCAGCTCCTGGTGAAGACCATGGTGAGGAAACTGTGCCCCTGCAGCTAAAGGAGGATCGTGGGTGTGTAGACATCCACTTGCAGCCAATGGAGGAGTTCCACACTGGAGCAAGGGGATGCCTGAGAGAAGGTTGTGACCCCATAGGAGGCCCTTGCTGGAGCAGGCTCGTGGCAGAGACCTGCAGGCCCATGGAGCCCATGCTGGGGCAGGTCTCCCGGTAGCACTTGTGATCCTGTGGAGGACCCACACTGGAGCAGGCTGTGCCTGAAGGACTGCACCCGGTGGAAAGGGGCCCACACGGGAGCAATTCCTGAAGAACTGTAACCTGTGGGAAGGACTCAGGATGGAGAAGTTCATGAAGAGACTGTCTCCTATGGAAGGGACCCAATGCTGGAGCAGGGGAAGGACTCCTCTCCCCTCTTGAGCAGGAGCGGGGACAACGTGTGATGAGCTGACAATAATTCCCATTCCCTGTCTCCCTGCACCTCTGGGGAGAGTAGGTAGAGCCCAGGAAGGAGAGACAGGTGGGGGAAAGGCTGTTTCTTAAGATTTGTTTTACATTTCATTATCCTGCTTTGATTCTGATTGGTAGTAAATTCTATTATTTCCCCAAGTCAAATCTGTTTTGCTTTGATAGTATTTAATGAGTGTTCTCTTTCCTGATCCGTAGCTCAACTCTAATGCATTTTTTTGTATTCTCTCTCCACTGTCCAGTTGTGGAGGGGAGTGTTGGAGCAGCTTTGGTGAGTACCTGGCGTCCAGATAATTAGTGGTAATGCCTTGGTAATTATTTAATATAATTTATGCCCAATTTATTAATTTAATTAATGCCCGGAGTATTTGCACATAGTTTTCATCAAACATTGCTTTATCGATTGCTTTAAGCCAATTGTACTACTGGTAGAGTGCTGTGGTTGGCAGTGCCAGCCCTCGTACTGGCCAGGGGGAGCCAGATGTTGTTGTTTCACATGGTAGCAGCCAAATTTCAGCAGTCTGAGGAGACTTTGTAAAGAGGAGAAGTTAGGGAAGGGAAACAGATGCTTTCACTGTTCACTCTCCATCGCTGTGTGCTCTGGTTTTGTATTTTCTGTTGGACAGTATCCATATTGCCAGCCCCAATGTCTCAGTCTCAGCTGGGAGCCAAGTCCCAAGAAATCATTACATCAGTTTGGGTGTACTAAAGGATTTCGTTTGGGTTTTTTAACACTACCTCTTGAACTGAGCACGTGGCTACATGTCTGCTGATTTCTGAGTCTTTAAGTGCACACATGCAATGAAGTGCATTCCCCTGTAATGAAGTTTATTGTCCAGTAAACAAAACTATTCTTCAAAATATCTTTGTATTTTTTTAAAAAGTAACTGAAATTCTTAACTAATTCTGTGTAGATAGGTCCTAGGCTGCTAGCAAAGCATTCAGTAACATGAGATTTGTGCTATGTTTTTTAACAGGTGAAAATATTCTCTGTTCTGTAGGTAAGTTACATGGTTCTACAAGATTACAAATACTTCAATATACAAATAAAGGGGGAAAAAACCCACAAAACTTCTTTATAATACAGTATTTCACCAGAGCCCATTTATGGTCCTTTTTTAATTAAATGCCAGCCTCAGAATTTAATGTGAGACTGGATACTGGTGTCTTCCCATGTGCAAAGACCAGGACATACTGTAGAACAGACTCGACCTTTCCAGTGCTGCTCTTTTCTTGTGCTTATGAAGCCTAAGTATGTTAAAAGCTGAAAACTAGCAATGTAAATTTCCTAAATGCCTTTAGAAAACCAAGAACTCAACCACTGCCAAGAGAAACATGACTTCCTGAAACTGGACAGCATTGCTTGTGTTTCCTTTGAAGAAAAAAAAAGGAGGAAAAAAAGAGAGTGAGCCAAATGCCTGAAATATGTAAGACAGAGCAATACAGGAGTTAAGGGGAAGCTGCATAGGAAGCAAAGCAAAGTCCAAAATAAAGAGCAGAAATGGAAAACTAAAAATAACAAACAGGAAAGTGTGACACAGCTGCAAGGGCTCTGGTGCATTCTACCCCAGCATTGTACCTTTTTTTTCAGGAACATACTAATATTGTGTTTGGATTTCAATGACATTCCAAACCATTATTTGTTCTTCAAAAATAGCCCTTTCTCTAGTGAGGAAGAAAGATATTTTCAAGTAATATTCATAGGATTTCAGTTGTTTCAGTTTATCAAACATTTTTACTAGGCTCTGTGTTTGTAAAGCAGAAAAACTACATTAATTTTGTCATTTGATGAAAAATTTGACTGTGTCTCCTTCAAATAGTGAAGATAAGCTCAAGCTTAATCAACTTTTTACTTTATAGCTTTCAAAAGGAGGAAGGGAGATAACACATGAATCTGATGTACAGCCACTTTGGAAGCACAGTGGATGGAAGGGAATCAGGGAGGATCAGGAGCATCACGTACTAATAAAGTTAAGGAAATCTCTGCCTTTTTCTTCATCTAAACACGAGTTTATTTGTTTACACAGAGCATTTTGTGGGTCCAGGAAGGCAGCACAGGGAATATGGGGCTGCCAGGACTGTGGCTGGATCCCAGCCGGCGCCTGCATGCTCTCCAGGCGTGGGTGCAACACAACCACCTAACCATGACTGAGGTTCCCAACACGTGCACAGGGGTCACTGGCAGCTGCTGCAAAGGAGAGGGAAAGGATACTTCGCATTCAGAGGTCTTGCTGTATTAACATCTATTTGATTTTTAAACTCACCCATTCTGCAAAAATTAAGCCAAGCAGCTGAGTTTTGCTTGATCTCTGGCCACCCAGAAGAGCAAAAAAAAAGCCAGAACACACCAGTTGGTCAGCCCTAGTTTCCTTGTACACTCACAGACCCCAGTGGAAACCACATTAAGATGTGCCAAAGAGAAGATTGTGGTGTCTGTCAAGTTATCAGTCCAATTTGTAGAATTCCTATTTTCAGCAGACACAACAAAAACAGGAAATATTTACCAATTTCACAGGTGTCAGGAAATATTTTCAAAGTGCTGCTGTGACCCGACAGTCTATTTAAATAGATAGCAAGCAAGAAGTGATAATAAATTTAAAATTAGTACTTTGGTGTGTTTGCTCCAATATATATATCCTAGCAGATCAGAGCACAAATTTATATTGTTAATCACATTATGGCGATTAGTCAGTAATAAATCTCACAATACTAGTGTGAATGTTTTATATAATGGAATCATATATAAGAATATGTTAAAGTGTTTTCACACAGCTGAAGTTGATAAGGCTGTTTTTCATGAAAAGTTAATCTACACTGAAAATGTGTTTATTACATAGCATTTGAATTGTGGGTGAAATACATTTGAACATATTTCAGGCTCCTCTCTTCTGTATATTTCAGATACCACTCTAAAACATTTGATTATATATTGTTTGCATTGCAGTGCTGTCTGCAAAATCCTATAATGCAGACTGTAATACAAACTGCATAACAACACCATCCTTATCAATGTCATCGCACGTTAAATAAAAAATAAATAATTTCATATATTACTACCTAGTTTTGCAGCTGAGAAAGTAACGTCTACCTCCTAGGGATGACGCCTATTTGCCAGACATATTTATGCTGGAAATAGGGTACAACCCCACTAAAGACAAATCCAGATACTAGATGACAAGACCACATTCTGTGATGAACCATCTCACGACTTTTACTTCAGGGTAGTAGTGGACTTGCTAATGTTGATGCCTGTAGTTGGGTTAACAGTTGGTCTTTATTAAAGGTCTTTGTCAACCTAAACAATTCTATGATTCTGTGGTTCTTTGGTCATTTCTATTATTTCTTATCCCAATGTAGTACTGTTGTCACTGATAACAGCAGGTAGGTGTTTCAAAGGACAAAGGATAAAATTTGTTTATTTCCTGAATTTCATCTTGAAGTCTATTCTGTGTGCAGCAATCTGCCACTGGAGAAACTGAAGAAATGCAAAAGCATTTTATAAATTTAATGGGAAAGAGTAGAAATCATCCAAAATTATTTTCAAGGCATTTCTCTCCATTTTCTATTTTCTCCTGACTTTCCAGGTGTGGATTAACAGGTTACCCCTTCATGGAAAACGAAGCAGTGTCAAGGAGTTCCATGCTCTGCTCCAGGGCTAAATGGTCCCTGGCATGGTGGAGGCCAGGCCAGCAAGATAAGACTGCTCCCAAACCCCTCCTGTACTGGGATTGGCCAAGGAGCATCTGTTCCAAGTAGGCAACTAGGATCCAGCCACCTTGTTTTGGAGATGAAGGCTGTCGGAATGGTATGGACACAAATCTTTCTGGAAATGAACCAGCACTAAGCTTCAGAGATGGTGAATGGTCCCCAGGAAATTTGCTGAAATAGATGCAGTCATTGTGAAACTCTTTCTGTGAATTTGGGAGCAAAACTCTGCCTAATCTGCATGCACAATGGCTGTGCCATCACCAACAGTTGTACTCTGTCATTAATAGATAGACACAATAGACAGTGATGCTTTCAGTTGTTTTTTTTTATTGATCAATAATAATATTATACTTTTTGAAACCAACTGGCTTATTAGATTTACATTCAAGAACTCATAATGTCATTTATGACACTGTTGCAAAATATTAATAATGTATGCCATATTTACTACATTCTTTAAATATTTATCATCAGTCTGCTGGAGGACCATGGGTTTGATCCTGCTCTCACTGAAATCAAGAAAAAATTATTTTGATATCAGTAGATTAGAATCAATACATTTGCTTGTATATAGCCCAAGATAACATTGCTCACTCTCGGACCCTAACATTCAATACAGGTTAAATTGTGGTATTATGCTAGTTAGAGATTTATGTTTATATGTCTCCAATTATCATGGCAAGAGAACCTGCACTTCTGTCCTGATGTTTGGATGTCCACTGCTGTCATCATCCTCTTGAAGATCAGCACAATTCATCTCTGCTTTCCCAGGTGAAAGCATCCTGCTTCCACAGATGTTGGCATTGGATCATCTCTTTAAAGGTGTTAGAGTTTCTGTTGTTTCATAGTTTTAAAAGCATGTTTTCAGATCCTGAACTGAACTCTGACTGCTGTTTCTTCTTTCACTGAAGTAATTGTCAAAGCTCACATTGATTTCAAAGGAAGTGTCAAAATCAAGCCACATTTCCAATGACAGTGCTCTGCGCAACAAGGCAGTTCCTAAACTCATTCAATCCAGGTTCCCTCTGACACAGTTGCTTCCATTTTCATTATCTGAGGATCCGGTTGTTTCCAGACATATTAGCAAACCCATCTCAGTGGTGATTTTTTACTTACATGTATATCATCCTGAATGAGGGACTGCCTGTTCCTGCCACACTCTAACACATGTAAGTTGTTCTCCTGGCTGAAATGGGACCACTTGCTCATGCAATTGAGAAACAAAGGACTGGGTACCGAAATACTGTAGTCAGTGGCTGCATGACCACTCGCTGAGGGTCTGAGTCTTCCCTATACTGGATCAAATAAACTCTCTGTGAGTTACATCTGGGCCATAGCCAGCAGTGAAGATGAGTACCTGCCATCCAGGTCCCTTTGCTGACCTCTCCCCACTCTTCCAGAAATGCAGACGTCACCCTAATGGCACCAGCTAGTTGGTTTATAGAAACATATATATTTAAATAATGGTAAGCAGCTTCTTTTGTTTCAGATCCCCTTCTACAAATCGGTAGAATTTACCAATCTGCTGTTTCTCTGTACAAAATTTAACTTTAGAAATCCACCTAAATACAATATATGTCTTCAGTATCTTGTCTAAGTTATTCACAATGTATAAACTGAAATGCTGGGTGTTTTCTCACCGAAGAGGGCATATTTAACTCTGAGGAATTGTCATCAAATTTTCAAAAACCAGAAAATTGCTGACAACTAATGTTGGTTTATTTAATTTACACTGTTGTGCTCCTGTGTTGTTATTTTTACTGATATCCAGGGGTGTTGCTTTCTATCAGGAGTGTTGTTGATGTGTGTTTCTTTCATGCTGGCTCCACATCAATAGTATCACTCACCCAAACTGTTCCCTTAACCGAGTGAGAGGTTTCCCCCTACTCAGGCTGCAAGAGTTGGCCTCTGGCATTATTCAAATGATCATGTTGGGTTTTCAGTACTGCTATACATTCAAGAATCCACAATACATTTCTCTGTTCAAATACTTAACAAATATCAAAAATCATATGCACTGTACAGTCTATTTTTAAGTAAACATTTTTCTCATTAAACACAGGTCACAGTTGACCTTCAGAGATTACATTTTGATACGTTATAAATCTACTTTGTTCTTAAAGTGTGTTGTTGCATATTCAATAATCTGTGAGAAATGCCTTCAGTTGAAAGTCTTACAAGTGTCAGTAAATATCAGCGAGGATTTAGCCATTTCATTACTGGAGAGCGAATAGCTTTCTCTTTAACAAATTCCTCTTTTACAGAATTTCCATCCCCTGATGCCATGTCATTCTCTGAAAAAAACCACAAAAATTAAGGTGGATTTCATGAACATGAGTGCATTAAAATATTGTCCTTCAGCAATGCTCCTAACTTTAGGAATTCTTCAGAAAATCCTTAACTGACAAGTTTGCAGGAACCTCCCTAAATTACCCCAAATTACCTAGCTGTAAAATTTCTCCTAAATTAAGGCATAAGTCTTATCTGTTTTCTAATAGTTTAAGTGTGAAGATTTGACTTCAGTTTCCAGTTCTGACTGTAACACTCTCTCCAGTGTGACACAGGACCAAGCAACATATCCTCAATAGCTCCAGCAGTAAATTAAACTCCCCTGTAACTATTCTTTGACTGAGGCCAGCTGTCATGGAATAGCCTGGTGCAAGCCTCTAAACTCTCTTCCTCTCCAAAAACAAGTAAAAGGTTTGTTAGCTGGAAAGAGTCCCTGATTGTCAGTGTCAGCTGACACTGATTCCTGAGGGGTGACTGGGGTTGTCTGGCATGGCCAGCTAGACTGGAACAAAGCAAGCTGTCCAGTTCCTTACTGTTTGACCGTGAAAGGAGTCAAATTGCAATACAGAGGAGCACACACTAGCACTTTTAAATTTACTCGGGCATATGCAGCCATAGAGTCTTTATAAAGTATATGGGTCAGAAACTTGACTGCTTAAAATACAGAAGCAGTTACAGCTGTTTTAATTCACTGAAGATCCTCTGAAGACCACTCTTAAATGAAACCGTATGTGACCATCCCAGAGAGTACTACTCGTAGTGTCCCTGGCTTGCTTACAGAGATGGACTTCTGAGGACAAAAATCATTGTGAAACATTTGTACAGGTAAAAAATATCTTTTTTGGTGGTGAGTATCTTATCCCAGCTGGGATAAGACAAGCTGCTAAACACTGAGGCAGCAGATAGTTTAGGACCAAAGGCAAGAGAAAAAGAGGAAAAGGGAGGAGGAACTGATGAGAATACGTTGCCTGGGAAGATTTGGAATACAGACTAGATACAGAAAAAAGCAAGCACCCGTATTATTTTGACACCATCAGAATTAAATAAAACATGGAAAGGGAAAGGAGCACAATCATGTAGAAAAATACGAAAATATCAGGGCCAATACATCATGTAAGTGTTTTTCTTCAAGACTGTTTTAAATGTGACATAAGCATAAGTTGAAGAAGTTTACTTCGATCTAACTTTCTCTAAGCAGAGAATGGGGGAAAGTTAAATCATGTATTAAGGCAGCAAACTCCAGATAGCTTAATATAACAGGAGAAAATTTTAAAATGCACAGAAACTGCACTTGGAGAAGAAATTCAAAAACCTTTATGTAAAACCCTATAAAAGCTCCCAGGATTAAATCTCTGATTTTTTTTTTCACCTTCTTCACATTTGTATTTATTTTGGTTTGTGTTTATATTTAGAGTAAACATCATTCAGTCAAACATACCTCAGTATTATCAGGTGAAAGAAAGGGGAAAATTTTTAATCCCAGCTCTAAAAACTTCAGTGATCTTTCCTTGATGCCTCAAAAACACTTCAGTTTCTCCCACTCTCTTTTATTCTTTTAATTCTGGATAGATCTATTACAAGCTTCAGACTAAATCGTAAAAGTAAGAATTTTTTCCAGAGATACTGTGACAAATGACTACAGTAAAACATTTAATAACACCATTCACTGACAACAGAAAAATATAATGCTCTGTCCTCTTTGGGGGGGGAAAATGTTGGTTTTGCTATGTATAGTCTAACAGTAGTAGAAGCAATGTAGTGAAATCCTATTCAGCACCAAGCAGCTATGTGTATCACATCTGAACTGACTGATGCAAACCCTAGCACAGCTTCCTATTGCACAAGTGATGTACTGCTAGCACATCCAACAGCTGCAAAGTATTTCAAAATGCTTTTGCCATATGTCACAGCTCACCTAATATCTTGCCACACGTTAGCGGAGCTGCCAAGAAGAAAAATAGACGTACCTTGTGTTTTTAGTGGTTTGCACAGCTCCACCAAAGTACACATGGCTCACACACAGCATACACAGCATGGTGGCAGATCGTGTGCAAGGTGTTTTCTGCCGAAATCAGCTCTCCCACAAAGTCTTACCTGTGTGTGAAGCTGTTTTTCGTCGATTTGGAGGCTTTGAAGCAGACAGTTGGAAAAACGGGAACTTCAAACACTTCCCTGTTACTCTGTCACAGATGCCAGAGGGACAGTTGCAGGTTTTCCTGCAGTCCATTCCATAGCTACCATAGGGACACTCTGGAAAAAAAAATATAGCAAAGTGTTTCTCAGTGATCCAAGTCATCTTCTGTCCTGATAGCTGGTCTGCCTGTATCCTTGGAAGTGGAAAGCCTTTGAGTGGAGGTCAGGTACACCTTAGCTACAAAATTTCAGCATGGTGACTGCTTTTTACAGGTATTTTCCAGTATTAATGAATGACATACATTATATGCATAATTTCATTTCCTGTAACTTATTTACAATGTGTTGTCAGTAATCCTTCTCTGAAACACTCTTAGGTTTAAATGCACTGTTAGATTAAATTGCCTTAGTTAAAGGCAATATGAATATGTAAGTATACTGTCAAAAAGGATTGGATTTAGAAAAGAGGATGACTCCAGAAATTCCCTGAATTCACAATGAGATTCACTATGGTATTATCTGACTTTCATGACTGTCATGATTTAGAGCCGTGGTCTGGTGCTGTTGCCGGGCTGCTGTGGCCAGGGCCAGCAGTCTGGGTGGAGGATGCAGCCTGACCCTGAGGAGCTATCCAGCAAATGCACCCTCCACCTGGGTCCTGGGGAATAGCCTTCCACCCAACACCTTCCCAGACAGCAAAGGGCTGCCTTCCCACAGCAGACAGCTCACCTACATCTCCAGCCTAAAGAGTGAGTGTGCTCTGAAGGGAACCCTGGCACTAAGGCAACTCTCTGGTTGTACTGCATCTGGGCACATACTGCCCCAATTCAACCCTCCCATGCCTGAGCAAGCTTATGGAGGAGCACCAAAGAGCAGCTGATAGGATGGGACCAAATATTTTCCAAAGAATATTTAGTCAGGTGCAGGGGATTTGCCCTGTTCCATAGGTGACACATATCACGTGCTGGATCACATAACTTCTCAGAGGGTTTAAACTACAGGTTACAGCTCTTGTCTCCTTCTACCTTGCTGTTGAAAAAGGTACCTTCCCAAAATCCTTGCTAAAGTGATGGTAACCAGGAAAACCTGTGTCCAACGTGTGCTTTCCAAATCCCCAAACAGGAGATCATTCCCAAGAGAATTTTGAGATATCCCGGGAGAAAGGCCTTTATTTTCAGATTATTCTTGACAACCCAGGGAACACCTTAAATGGCAAGGTCTGGAGAGTTTCTGATGCAGCTCCTAAGGGCAGATGAATGACTATTTAAGGCTAGACCAAGGAACCATCTAGTTCAAGCTTCCACAAAATACTTTAGAAAGGTGACCAAAGTAAGCACAAATGTTACCTTCCCCCTTATTTTGTCTCCCATTTTCAGCTCTGGGACCTCCTGATCCAGACATAGTTTCTGTGCATATAATACCCCACAACAGGATTATTCTCAGTTTCTCCAGGCTCCTCTTGAATCAATGCAAATATTTAGTTTTGCCATACAGCCTCGGCAATATGAAAATCAAGCTAATGTACCAAAGTCAAGCCAACATTTTACAATTCTCTGCATATCAAATGAGTATGCTCTTATAAATGGAAAGCCCTAGAAAATCAACAAGTTCTCTGAAAGAGATTGCACAGTGAGGCACTCTAGCTTGGAGAATCTTACTAGGCTTTGCCATACTCCCCTTCCCTCTTTGATCTGCTGTTTGTCCACATGAAAAAAACCCAAAATTCTGCCAAAGTGAAACAGTTTTTGTGTGCACAAGCAAGTTTTTGTTTTGCACAAGCAAAGAGTGCATGTTACATGGAGCATCAATCTGCCTGCTGCAGATATTCAGTCTGGAGAGACGGGAAGCAATGCTGTGCACAACAGCAGAGAAACAAGTCTGAGACCAAAGCACTTGACTCTGTGTGGAATAATCCTGGCATTGATGCTTCTCTTCAGATATGATGAAATTGAGATCTGAGTCAATTTTTCTATTAGAAGATTATGTTCAGCAGAATCCTACTCCTAAATAAATTGCAAATAGCTCCCAGTAATTTAATGGAAGCAATGACACCAAAAAGTACTCTCTTTCAGTCAATAATGACATTGCTATTGATAATAGTATGATGCATTCTTTTAATAATAAAAGTACCCAAAAAAATTGCTCTGAAACATATATTGCCCATTTTAGAAATAAGAAATTGAAGAACAGAGAGCTCAGATCATTTTTTCAGAACTTCAAAGTAAGGCAGTAACAGGAAGCCAGAGAGAATTTAGCCATCCTGAATTTGTCAGTTATTACAAACATGGAAGTTATTAAAATGAGTGAGTGACCTGGTATCATAGCTGTAAATGGATATATAAAACAACAATATCTGGTCCCATATTTTGCCTGATAAAATTCACATATGTACAGAGAGAGGTTGTGCTATCTCAGAGTTGAGATTAAAAAAGAAAAATAATTCAAAATTACATCTATAATATTTGGTGCAAATAAATACATGGGAGAATAGAAGCTTTAAAAACCAATTTACAGTTCTAAGTCAAGATATAGCTTTATCGAAATTAATGAGAGTTTTTCCACTGATTGATTGGGAAAAATCCCCAAACATTTTGCTACACATTTTCTACAGAGCATCCACGATTCAGCTATGGGTGTTCAGATCTCATGTTCCTAAATATTTCTTTTTTCCCATTCAAAGTGTGCTATTGCAAAGAAATTCCTACAAGGAAAATGTAAAGTACATACTAATTCAAAAGAAATGTTAAAAGAATTATAAGCAGTATCTTGTACTGCAGTAATTTTTAATAAATTGAAGGTCAGTCAAGCCTCTTAGAAAAATATTTTTCTGATGAGTCCCCCAAAGATATAATCTTTGTAAGTAAGTTTTTTGAAATAAAAGTACTATTTCAGGTTTCACACTCAATTATGCACATGAATTTTTTTAAATAAGGTAAGTAAGTGTGTGCTGTATGTGAGTCAGTCTGAATGATTTTTGCAGCATCTGGTCCTAAGCCTTTACTTTAACTGAGTTTATTAATAGTCCTGATATTTAACTGCCAAGATATCTCCACTTTTAAGGAAGTTATTGTAAGGTTTATCTGCATCTACTTACTGAAGTGGTACACAAACACAGGAAAACCCACTGCATTCATGCTTTGCAAATTCTTTTTTAAAAACAGTTTATTTTTAAAAGATTTCATCCTACTTCTTATGTATATAATACCTCCTCAGCTTTTAAAGATTCCCCCTTTTACATGGAGTGAGAATAGACATTAAATGAAAAATGCCGTTATAGCATCTGACTAAAGAATTCAGCCTGCAACATATTTGGAATAAGCTGAAAGCAGTGCCTGCTTGCTCATCTCACGGTCAGCTTCTGTTCTCTTATTCTCATTTTTCAGGCAGGAGAGTCTCTGTTTGCCTCCCCTGACCACATCCCTAGGGTAGCTGAGCATCTCAAAGGCAGGACTAAATTAAACATGACAATGTCCCCACACACTCAGGCAATGCTCTTGTCTCCATCCCCCAGACCCCAGTGAGCACTGGGCCCCTGTGCAGGCAGCCAGCCGTGTCAGGGGAGCATCACCTCCGGGAGAGCACGGCAGGAAAAGGGACCCTGTGACAAGGCTGGGCTTGCAGGATTAAAGTATTTACAATTTATAGAAAGCCACCCTCCAAATCAACAGAAAGATCAGGACTAGTGGCCAGGTCTCCCAAGTCCCAGTCAAAAATCTCATCTCCAAATACATCCTTTCTGTATTTCCTCACACATATCCCCAAATCTAAGCAATGTTCTCATATTAGAAAGTGTGCCCCACTACATGTAACACCTTCTAATGCCAGCAGGTATTTCTGCCCTTCTTCTTGGCTAAGGGCTGAACTGGAAAAATCTCATTTTAGACCCTTCAGGCAAGAGGCAAACTCTGCATGTAAGTTGCTGTCAAATCGCCACAGTGGGTGCATATAAAGCGAATATCATTACCTTTGCAGATACCGAATTCATCACCAAAGTCATCCTCCTCAGTGTAAAACTGGCACTTCAGCCCAGGACCACACTTGACACCATCCATACCTGAGACCGTACGATAGCAAGTCTCCCCCAGAGCAGCTGCACACACTCTGCAACAGCCACAGTCATCCAGCACCGTGCGCTTACAGCGCGCAGTGCTTTTGCACGCGTTACTCTCACAGGGGTCGGGACAATCTACGGCATATTTCGCACTCCAAGCAGTTCCAGCGTGCACAGGCATCAGAAGGAGTGTGAGAAACAGGAAGCCTTTCATGTCTTGCAGGGGTAAATGCTCCATCCCAAAGAGCAGGTCTCAGTGCTCAGCCTGCTGGTGCCTCTTGCCGAGGGAAGCAGAGGTACAGAATCCAAAGTGGTAGTGCACACATCAGCCTACAACTTTATGAGCTTTATACAGCGTGTTGCCCACATGTTGCACCGTCGTCAGCTTCCTCAATCCGGCAGCGCTGCTCCTGCCAGCCTCCCTTGTTTCAGTTTATGAAATCCAGGATGAAGGTTGGATTAGCACTCTGCTGCCATCCAGGAATTGAAAAGCCTGAGCTGATGTAATCTGTTATGTTTAGTTGGTTGTTTTGCATGAGGACTAAAAACTCTCTCACATCCGTTTCAAATGCTCAAGGACATCTGCCAAAAGTGAAAAAAAAAAAAAAAAGCAAAACAATCGACCCTGAGTAGGTTGCATACCTTCCTGCAGGACAGGGATTGCTCTGATGCTGGGCACACTGCTGACAGGAGAGCTCTGCCTTGTTATCACATACAGCCAGAAGAAAATCACACTGAATCATCTCACTGCTGAAAAAGTAATCTTTAATAAAATAAATCTTTGTCATACTCTATTAGGAGATGTGAACTGAGGAATTAAGTGAGATCATATCATTTAACAGCTAAGCTCAGATTTTTCAGTAGTTTTTTCTGCCTGCGTCGAGATAGTACTTTCTAATCAGTATTTAGGTGGAGGTCAATTAAACGTTTCACTCAAAGATTATTGCTAGAACTAAAACTGGTCAGTCAAAACCCAGCATTTTGTAGGATCTTCCACAGGAAGCTCAGGAGAATGAGCAACGAGCTGCCCCAACTTCACAACCAAAGGGGAAATCCCCAACCATCATCAGCACTGTCTGCACACTTTTAACATGGATCCAGGGGGCTGATTCTCCTCCTCTTTACACCACTTCTATTCTGACAAACTCTGTGGGATGCTCTGATGTTGGTCTTCAATGAAATCTATGTAAATAAACAGAAAACAAGACTCAATTTCCCCTGTCTCCCCTCTCGGACTTTATTCATCCTGCCAGAGCCTTGAAAAGAAACAGCAAACTGAAGAGTCCAGGGAAACTGATGAGCCACTGGAGAGATGAAAATTTCTGCACTAAAAAAAAATCTACAGGAAAGAAAAGAAGGGATAAGGCTAGCCATAAATAAACCTCTGAGTACAAAAAATTGTTGCCAGTGAAGTGGGAAACAAAGCAAACTGAACTGTGTGTGACCAGCTTGTCTTTTGGGAATGCTGTTTCTCAAGTGGGCTATGGACACTGCCAGTCGGCTGCCAAATAAAATGAAGGGTTATGCTGGAAATACAAGAAAGCACGAAAGCCTTTTCTTCATGAATACAAATGTGAATTGATAAATATAAAACAAAATGCTTAACTCGTCTATCCTGTAAAGAAGATGGGGAAAACCAACATACTGTATATTTGCGTAAGTTGTTCATAATCTTCTGGTATATGTGGGAAGAGGAGAGGAAGGAGGAGAGGAGAGGAGAGGAAAGAGGAGAGGAAAGAGGAGAGGAGAGGAAATGGCCTAGTATGTTTAACATTTGTCAAAGGGAAATTACACTCAGGCAAACATTTGCAGGTATTAATCTAATACAGTATATAATTACTTGTATAATTATATAGAAGTAGTTCTAGTTCTGCTATAGAAGTGCTATAGAAGCAGTTCTACTAATCACGGTTGCCCTTTGGCAGATGCTTACATGCGTGAGCTCATGCCTTGTTTCACATATCTCCTTGGACCAGTTAATGAATTTGAAGTGTAAAAATTAAAGTGTTAAGTTGAGGTCTCGCATAAACCAAGAAACTATTATT
Organism: Atrichornis clamosus; assembly: GCA_013400975.1. Classification (NCBI taxonomy): domain Eukaryota; kingdom Metazoa; phylum Chordata; class Aves; order Passeriformes; family Menuridae; genus Atrichornis; species Atrichornis clamosus. Next base: position 43,474 of record WBMZ01003358.1, read on the forward strand.
GGTAGGCATGAGCTGACAGCAATTAGCAGTAGTAGACCTCTTCATCTTCAAAATACAAAGCAACTATCCTCTGAGAAGTGAAAAGAGTACTTCAAAGATGGAAATGAAAAATTGCAGCTAAAACCAGAGGAGGAGCAAAAGTTTAATATTATAATGAGCAGATGAATTAGAAATGGATGTCCTACCCTTGACCCCATCACAACTACAACACGGAAGAGGCCTGTTTAAAAAAAAACCAGCAACCCAACATCTCCTCCATAGTTCTTAGGTCAGCAGAAAAATGTAAACCACTGCCCACGTCTGCTGGCATAGCATCAAGTAAAATTGACATTAGTTTATATTAATGGGTGGGGCCGTAACCTGTGGGGCTGAGGAGCCAGTGTAAATCCTACTGGGCAGTCCCTGAGTGGGAGAGAGATGCTAAGTTCAACCAGAGGACCACGGAGCACAGCTAAGGCCAGTAACCATTTCAACACCCTGGCCAAATCTGTTCCTAAGTGTGAAACACCCAAAAGAAGCAGGTTGTACACTTGGTGCATGAGACTCCACAGGTCTGCAGCAGTAAGGAGCAGGAAGGCTCACCCTTAACTCAATTCACACCTGCACTTCAACTCCTGCCTGCTTGCTCACTCAGAGAAGATAACAGAGCAGTGTGCAGACCCACCCACACATGCACTAGGCATGTATGCCTGGTGGTAACCACCAGCTGGTATAATTCTATTCTGTAAATATTGACGGGAAATACTCCTTGTATAAAACACCAAACAAGATCCAAAAAGGCTACATTTCACATTTGGGTTTCTCACAGGAAGAATGTCCTAGCGAGATGATAAATAAAAAAATTACACACAGATGTGGTGAGGAAAAGAAATCCTAAAAGAAATCAACACACTCCCCTAGCAACTAGCCAATATTATTTGGAATAAGATGGAAACTGTATTCTATGCTTGGAGTTAGAAGCCAAAGTAAATTATTACAATGGATTAAAAAATATATGTAATGGAAGAGAACAATATGAACAGATAGATGTCTGGCTTACACATGAGTATGATGGAGGAAATAATGATGCTAGGATCTTCCACTGTCCACTGATTAAGTAGTGAAATAAATCCAACGACACTTTCTCTGGTTTTAATGTTACTCTGTTGTTTTACCTGTTGAATCCATTATGCTTTTCCTTCCAATGAAAAGCTTGATCCTGTAAAACCCTGAACTAAACTCTTCCTTGGAAACTGATGCAATGGGAATTAATGAAGCTTCCCCAGATATCAACAGCAGAAAATTTGCCACCATTATTTAACTTTTGGTATAAATATATTTTAAATTTGGAAGGCCTTCTGGATCAGATCAGATTTAATTTTTTTTCCAAATTTACAGTATAAATTGTCTTTGTGCCAGCTTACATCATAATTACATCACCATATATAATGTTTGGCACTCCTAGAAGCAGAAAAGGTTTCAACTCTTGGGTTCCATGCTTTTCAGGGAACCAACAATCTAATGTCATTAAGCTGTGTTTCCAGATGAATACTTTCAAGAACCATTTTCATAGTTCTTTTGTAAATAATCTATTTATCAAACAAGAGTAGCCTGTGGGATGGTAGTACTTATGAGGTTGTATCCATGCACTCTGAAAAGTCTGATCCCACCTATTAAATATCCCCCTGAAGTGGGGGATTATACATGACTAGTCTGTGCTGACACATGGGAACAGTGTAGTCACTAGGTTAATAGGTTTTGTTTGTTTTACTCTTTAGACAGAAACATTCACTTCAGCTCTTCTGAACTTAAGCCTTCTGGCTACTGTTGTTATCCAGTCTTTTGAATGCATAAAGTCAGGGTAAGTAGGAAGCACTAATATCTCTTTAAACATAGGAAAATGTTTAATGCATGACCCTTGTTGCTCATTTCCAAAAGGCAGTCCCTAAACTAAAATATGTTACCACACATTCCTGAACGACCCAACCTTTTCCCAGGCTTCCTTTACAAAAAGCTGTAAGCACAATGCTATATGAAAAGCAAAACCTCAAAGGGAAACACCGAAAGGAAGCTGAGCTGCAAAGTCCAAAATGAAAAGCCAGAAATAGGAAGTAAAAGATAAGAATCAGGAAAGTGAGATAGCGGCAAGGACTCCCCTTTGTATGATTTCTTTTCTTGTATCTTTTCAGTGAATTGCTAATTACTCTGTTTCAGCTGTAACATAGCAACTCAAGTTCACTCTGGTAAAAATAGACGCTTTGGGACATTTCCTACTTGCTGAAGACAAGAGATGTTTACATGCTTTCTTCAGACAGACCAGGTGCTCTGCAGAGAACGGGGTAGGCTGGTTACCTGTGCACAAACTGCAGGAGCTGCTATAGAAATGACTGGATATGGTGGGTTATCTGCAGAGAGCCTCAGGAATGAGAGCCACAGCTTGTCTGGAGCACAGCCAAAGTGTGCTTGTCCGTGCAGATATGTGGTATGCCCAGCCTGGGAGCTGCTAGCCAAACTTACTGCACGTGACTTCTGCTCTGAGTTGCTTCCTGCAAACCTATGGCCATTCGAATGGGGCTGGGCCCTGCCAGGTCCGTGCTGCTTTCTGAGCCTACATGCCACAGTCCTGTTCCTCCATGGGCTCCAGTCATGGCTGGCTCTGGTTGCAGGGCCTCTGCCCCGCGTCACCCCTGCGCAGAATGGCTATTCCATGTATATATGGTATTTACAATCACCACAATAATCTGCACAGCAGAAATCACTGGCTTTCCCTCAACTCAGTTGTGAATCAAGTCAAATAGATCTGCTTGGAAAAGGTGTTCAAGAGGCAAAAAATATCACAGAGAGTTGTAAAAGTTCGACTACATGGCCACAGGGGTCAATTGTCTCCATGGCAGGCTTGTCTGGATTTGTCCCACACAATAAAAAGATACTTGATATAAGTGATGAAAAATGATGAAAAAATAGATCGTGATTCTGTTCCATTGAAATAACTTTTTTAATACTTTCAAGTGATCTACATTTTCAGAGGAAGAAAGGCATTTCAGGGCCCAAGACTTCCAAGATCTATACCAGAGAGTTTCTTAACAGTATAAGAAAGTCACATACCTTCTCTGTTCTTCAAAAAATTTGTTTCTGTGAATATGATGACTGATCACCCACAGCCCAAAACTCTGCCTTCACACACCCCCACTTCATCAATAGTTTTGTCAGGAGCTGCTCCTTTTGTCAGACTTTTTGGTCCTAGAAATCTGAATCACCCAATTAAGTCATACATGCACCTAGACAGAAATAAAGCCTATCCATATAGAAAAACACATTTTCAGGACTGAGCTTCAAACATTTAATTTCTTTATCAATAGAAGAAAACTAGATGTGAAAGATGGTTGTTTGCATGTTCTGCTCAGATGGTCAGGTGCCCCTATGGTAAACAGCTTTAATGCTGACTTAATGTCACTATTTCATCCCTCACTGTTGGAGATAGTAAACTGATGCAGGAACACACACATTTTTCTGTATTGCCATGAAGCCTCGCCTCTCAGTAGCTCTCCACAGAACTAGAACAAAATATATGAGACTTGAACAAGCATTATCATCGATTTTTCAGGACATAAACAACAACACAACAGTCAATAAAATTACAAATACCATATGGATTTTATCCTTTCTCTACTCAATCCAAATGGTAATTATACTCTGACTGTACCAGTCCCTGGTAACTAAGTCAAATTCCCATTTAAGAAATGTTTGTCCTTCATACCTGTGCAGAATGACAAAGCACTCTGTTTGGTTTTAGATTCCTAGGTATAGATTTTAGAATCAGATATTTTAGGATTGCAAATCAAGTTGATTTTGATCTCTGCTCTTTAAGATAAAAAAGTTCATAACTCTATAGACCCTTATGGGAATAAAATCATATCTTAAGTATTAATGTAATTTCTTCATTTCTGTATTAAAATATGTCTTTTGAAATTTTGTTGCAATTAAGCAGTGCTATTTTCTTACAACATTTCTGTAAATGTTTTAGTCGTGTTTTATATATAGCTTAGACTGGACTAAGTAGCTATTTCCTGTAATGAATGACAAACCTATTAAAGCCTTGTTATCTCCTTGTGTTCTGTGGGTTCCTAACAAGCAAATCTGTAGGCATATGTGTGAAACGTTGAGTTGTTTGAGTTAGAGTTAGGTGCCCTCATGAGCTAATACTTCCTTGTATTCTTTGCAATATAGACAGGATGATTTCCATTGGCAGAGAAACATCAATTTGAACTAATTAACTTAGGTAAGCAAAATTATCAAATGTATACAGATCATCACTTTTCTTCAAGAAGAAATCTCTCCATTGCAGAAGTATTCATCTTTTAAGTATAAAGGTTTTCCAGAATAATTAAATGGTCCCAGAAAGGCCAGAATGACACTTCTGCATTTCCTAGGTAAAACAACTTCAAGGAAGAGTCAGACTAGGTCTGAAGGAGTAAGGACACCAATGGGAACCATTTTTCAGATTTTTCCAGTATTACCCACACTTCTTTCCTTTTGATGAGTGACTGGTTTATTCTTACTTCTCTCTGCCACACAATCTCTCTGGCTCAGCCTTAGTCCTCATTATATTGTTTTTCTCCTTTGTTATATTGTGCTCTCTCTCTGATCTATATGCAACTTTTCCCTTTGCAAGTCACGCACAAAAAGCACCCTAAAAATAAGAGTGCAACAGACTTCATTCCATCTTTATTGCTTTCTCTTGTTCACGGTCCTCACACACCATCCATCTTGCAATCCAGACTGAAGCCCCTGAAACTTTGGACTAACTGGAGCAAAGCCTCCTTAAAGGAGACTTTTGGGTGGTTACTCCTCAGACATTCCCGTGCTATATGCTCTTGGTATCTGCTTCAGTGAACAGGTGGACACAAATTGAGTTAATATCTTGGCTTCCATGAAAAGAGACACCTGTCGGGGTCTCCTAGAACAATGCAGTTGGAAGGACCTAACATAGGACTGTTTGTTTCCCTAGTACATCAAGAGGATTTCCATGTACATGCTTCCTACATCCTCTGTCCTTTGCCTCACAAATCATGCGGCTGTGTTTTCAAATATTAATATTTTTTTCTTTTCCTGGGGTACACATATTGTGAGTGAATGCTGATCCCAATGACATGCGTGTTGTGTCACTCATTTAAGTGGGGTCAGGATTTCACATGCTATTTCAATGTTTTATGATCTTCTCTGCTGCATATTTTTTACTCAAAGTATGGAAAGGAATATTTGCCAACAAGCTCTAATTAGAAAACAATAAGGAGTAACAGCTGCATATTGCCTGTGACAAGTTTGTCTCATTGAGCAACAAAATTGCCAGAAAGCTTAAAATTATAAGCAATAAACGTACAAAGAGCCTGATCACTTCCAAATCTATTTTAGCTCATATTTTATTATTTTCAGCTTTCTTAATATATTGCTAAAAGTGATGTTATAACTAAGCAATGTTACAAGTGCAGACCACAACTTCGTGTTTTTACTCAGAAATATTGTCATTTATATGCACTTACATACACTCTGCATAAATGAGAGAATAAGTTATAACACCCTAGTAGTACTGGTGGTTTTATTTTAATCATAGATCAAAATATGATGTCAATTTTCAGTCATTTAGTCAAATATCCAGAAGATTTATCCTCTAAGAAAACTACCTGGAAAAAGATTGTAAGTAAAATATTCAAAACTGCAGCTGTTTTTCCAAACTATGGATCTGACAGATTGAATATGTGATTTCTCCATAGTGGCATATTATTCTTCTCTTTTACTTTATCATCTGAGTTGTCATGGACTGAGCATGGGTTATTGTAGATGTTTCCTGTCTGTGATAGAATAAGGTATTTAAACAAGGCAAATTTCTGAAATTGTTCACAATCAGGTTCACTTTCTTAGATTATTTATTTAAAATCAGATAGCTACTACTCAGTCTAATGTTCTAATTGTGCTCCATGCAGTATAAGGGATCCTCCTGCCTGTGCCAGGGGTTGGCTTATAATATCATGGACTGAATGCTGGCTGGGTAGTGGGTATCTCATGCTGCCTGTAAAGGAGCTGCAAAGGGAACACAGAAAGGTCAGCTGCAGATGGTTGTTGACAGCAGGAAACAGCCCCCAAAGGTGTGGATCCCATGAGACCATTTGGGCTAGAATTGGGCAAAGTACCTTCAGTGCTGGCTATAGTGGTTTTTCTGGTTCATTAAAAAAAAATGTTTGTTTTTTCATTTTTAAAGAACTGAATGTAAAAAAACCTGTCTGTTTTCTACAATGAGCATAAAGGGAAAGGATTTTTTCATTTGTCTATTGCCTAAGATAAGGGCCTGAAACAGAACTTGCAAACCACTGACTGTACCTGCTCACAGAAACCCTTTCAAAGTCACTGGTGGTGTTTGTCTGGGCAGATGAGTGCTTCCCAGGATGGCTAAGGCAGAACCAAGCATCACAGGGAGAGGAAAACCCAACCCAGCACTGCTGGTGGAATAACTAACCCTTCTGGAAACCACTGTCCCCAGTATGATTATCAAAACTGGTAACCAATACTATGACCCTGACTTCAGGAACTGGGTACAGGACAAACAAGGGGAGGGGAAGAGGCCTGAAAGAAAAACAACTTAAATATCCTGTTAGAACGGAGTCTGGTTTTTGCATTATCTTACCACCAGCAGTGCTCTCACCTTGTGCAGGTACTCTCAATATCTCTGCTAAATGAGGCCAAGACCACTCGATAAGATCAATGCCATTGTTCATAAAACCGAACAGAAAGAGATGGGCTCTGATACGCATTCCCTGTCAAATCTCAGCGTGGCACTGCCTGGCTGACTGTTGCTGCAGCAGTCTCATTTCACAGGACAAATTAACTCCAACCACTCATTTCTACTCCTGGAGAAGAACATACTCCACTCCTCTCCCCGGAGGATGTGGTAACTTCTGTTGATGTACCTAGATCATGAGCACCACAGCCCCCTGTATCAAACTCTTCAGCACACTCATGTTCTCACCTACCTAAGTTTTATTATAGAGCCATATCCAAGGAAACTTTCAGTTAGAACCTATCCCTTGGGAATACTGAAGAAAGGAAAAACCAACACATTAATATCAGCAAGTTTATCTTCTGTCTCTGTCCATGTGAGATCCTCAGTGCTGCAAGTATAGTTGCTGCCTCCACATTATTCCTTCCATTATGATGTGGATTGTACATAGTAGGAATTTGTTGACAAGGTCTGGCTGGATCACCTTGAAAGACAGGGCCTCTCACAACCACCAGTGAAAGGCAGCAGTGCAAGTTTCTCCACAGTGCTCCATCAGCATGCCCAAAGCATCAGTTCTGAGAATAATTATGTGCTCAGTGCAAATATTTGTTACTTGAACTCTGCTAAGACCAATACCAGGACAGGACTGTGCCTTTTGGCAAGGGATGTGCATGCTCCAGATTTTAATTACTGAATGGTACATCGCTGTCCATGTGGTCCATTGCCATTTGAATATGTCAGAGGTTTTGCAAACATGATAGTTCAAACTTCACCCTACTTTTCATGCATCTGCTTTTGTCCAGTATCAATGGGGCTGAAAGGATATGGTTAGCTTTGGTTGTAACAGCTTGAGACAGACTAGCCGTTACATCCTGATAGGTAACATCTTCTACATTGTTTCAAGATAACCTAAACCAACAACCATGTACCATTTATTCATTTAAATTGAAATCATAGAGTCACAGAATTGTTTGAGTTGGAAGAGACCTTAAAGATCATCTCTTTCCAACTCCCCTGCCATGGGCAGAGATACCTTGCACTAGATCAGGTTACTCAAAGCCCCATCCAACCCGGCCTTCAACACTTCCAGGATGGGGCAACCACAACTCCTGGGCAACCTGTTCCAGTGCCTCACTATCCTCTGAGTAAAGAATTTCTTCCTTACATCTGATCTAAACCCACCCTGCTTCAGTTTGAAACTACTTCCCCTTTTTCTGTCCCCCTTGTCCTGTAACTACATGGCCTTATAAAAAGCCTCTCTCCATCTTTCTTCCAGGCTTCTTTCAGCTACTGGGAGGCTGCAGTTAGGTCATTCTCTTCTCCAGAATGAATAATCCAAATTCTGTCAGTGTTTCTTCATAGTAGAGGTGCTCTTCTCCAGGATGAACAATGCGATTTCTCTCAGTGTTCCTTCAGGTGCTCCATCCCTCTAATAATCTTCATGGCTCTTCTTTGGACTCATAAATTAATAGTTAATTAAATACTGTTTTTTTTACAGGGGTGATTGAAAGTGATTAAAGTAACATTTAATTTTTTCATTTACTGATATTGTTACCATTCTAATTTTTCTTATCTTAATTTTTTATGTGGCTGCAGAAAGGCTTGGTATTTTATTGAAATAAAGGTGTTGTGAGAGTGTGTTAATAGTACAAAGTTTCTTGCTTTTTACAAACAAATGTATGAATAACTCGTAAGAATGAATTCCGTGAAACTCCATTGTTTATATGTTAAATCTAACCTGTGTCTTTGGAAGTAGCTAAGATATATAAGTTCCTGTCCTATTTTTATATAAGGCCTTTTTTTTTAATAAGGGCTTTTTTGCTCAACTTTCTGTGTTTCTTTGCTTTGAAGAAATCTGTGCCACCTTGAATTGAATTATGTTTAAATTAAACCTACTTGCAATCTGCTAGATATTAATTATGAAATATTATTAGTCAATCCAAAAAGAGCTCCATCAGGTGATTGTGCGGTTATAAACATGCTGGGATAGAGGTGTCTGAACCATCTGCCAGGTCATTAATGAGATTAGGATACATTTTTGAAATTAGCAAATTGTAATTAAAATATATAGCAGAAATATTAAAATTACTTGCTGTAATTTGTGTGACTATGAGGAACTGATTTATTCAGAGTGTGAAAGCATCTTCTGAGTTTATTTCTTTTTGGCAAGTACCCAAGAAAATTATCTTGAAAATCTGATGGCTTGTTTTGTTTTAATTCTGTTTTTTAAATGTTTCTTCCTGATGCCAGATTGAGCTGCCCAAAAGGAAGATTGCTCTTACAGCTTGCTGGATAGCAGGCAGCTCTGTAGCCAGAAGATAAAACAAAGACTTTGACTAGGAGCTGTGGAGGCAATCCATGCTCCGAACACATCACCACACTTTCAGGAAATAACAGTGGTTGACAATAGATAATGATACCCTCTGTACTGAGAAATAGAAGTTTGTTTAAAAAATTAATTAACAAAGAATTGATCATGCAGTGCATCAGATGTACAGCCTAAACAAATACAAAACAACAGGCACTACTGCGCAGCACAAGAGCTGAACAAACCTAGCGACGGAAGCTGACTGACCTCTGCACCCCAGTGCGGTGTGTGAGTAAAAGCTGTCAGTCCCCTCTGACGGGAAGAGAGGAAAAGGCTGTGTGTCAGCGCTGTGAGCTCTGCATCAGCGCCATACATGGCGTGTCAGTGCCACTTGTCAGGTCTCTGCCCGGCCTGGACAGCCTTGGGATCTGCTCTCTCTACCCAATTATGACTATGTGACAGGTGACAAGCAAGTCAGACCTCTCAGAAAATAGTCCTTAAGAGACTACACTTACCTGGAAGACCTGAGTAAAAACAGACATAGATGCAAAAGTGTGACAAAGAAGTCAGCTCTGCAAAGACGAAGCTGCAGAGTGCAAGCATAGAAGGAGCATATGCCTGGCCAAGGGCAGAAGGATTCCCGAGGTAGGATCCTTTAATCCACTCAAAAATTTCCACCAAAGATAAAAATAGCACAGGAGAGTTGGTCTGGTAGAAGAAATCAGTTTTTGGAAGCTGGTCGGTACTGTGCAAGGGGGATATCTCACAGGCACCTAGAGATTAGGGTTAAGGCATGTCAGGTTAAAAGAGACCATACTAAATTCCAGTCCCCGAATGAAAGTGGAATTGCAAATACTGTTATTGCATGTTTAGCAAACTCTGCCACAAGCTTCTGAAAACGAGCTCTTCTCAGTCTAGTTAAGAATGTGTCTCCAGCTTAATTTTTTCAGGCTTTGTGAGTGTCTGTCAGTGCAAAACTGTAACACACATGGAGCTACTCTCTGTGGCTTTGCTGTTTCGAGCTCAGTTCTGAGAAGCAGCCCAGCAGTGAATGACACCAGTGGTCACCTCCTTTTCCTGGAACTTTCTTCTGCCTATCTCCAGCTGCAGAACCAGTCATCCTTCCACCATGTGTTTTCACAGATGCTAACAAAATGCAGAATTGCGGGATGCTTTGCAGCCCCACTGCAGGATTCCTACCACTCTCGCTGGCCCAAAGTGCTCCTCCTCACACAGGGGGGTGGGAGGGCAGGCAGTGTCTCAAGACACCGGGATTTCTGAGCTAGCAAAGGCTCCCTCCTGCTACACGGGGAGGGAATAAAGACACTGCTTGCCTCAGGGTGGACAGAAATTGGCTCAAGGCTGGCTGCTTTGCTAACTGTTGCTGGGACAGGGGCTAGTGGCCCTGGGGGCTGAGATGGGTCCTGGTAGGTGGGTGGGTGGGTGG
>WBMZ01003358.1:54000-125515 GCA_013400975.1 Atrichornis clamosus
TGGGTGGGGGAGCCAGAAGGGCTGGGTAGGGGCAGTCAGGCCTGGCAGTAACACCCTTCCACTTGCTGCATCACCCGTAAACAGAAAAAATATGCTGTGAATGAATTAATTTCAGGTTATCACACACACAAAGCCCAGAATCTCAATTGTAATTAACCTACTGGGTTGTGGTTTCCAGATTTTATCACTCACTATTTCCCATCAGTGACTGAGATACAATCACTGTTCACAGGAATGGAGGTGTGAAATTTCTGCCTCTGTGAGGTTCAGATTAGTGATCATTGACCTGCATGGTGTGAAAACTCTCCTGTCATTTACCTCACGAAGTTAAGAGGGACTAATTTGTGTTTGCAACATCCTCTGAGACCCAGAGATGACAAGTGTGAACAACAGTATCTTATTCTTTCAACTTTTATGTATCTTCCCCTTTTTTTCCTCAGTTTTCCCCCATTCTGTCTCTATTCCAGTACTGAGGCACAAATTACTGGCATCTTCTACGGTCTTCCTTCCCACGACCACAGTGGCAGGTTTCATTGCTCTATGGCCAGCCACCAATCCAGCTTTGTGGTGTCTGGTTCCTTCTTTACTGCACAGCCTTTATGAGACCAGGCTTGTTCTGCTCTGCTCAGAACAGTGGCAGAGCTCCTGCTAATTAGTCAAGGCCAGTATTTTGTTGGAGTTTTTTATTCATGTCTCTGCAACATCCCAAAGTTTGCAGTATTTGGTACATATTAATGCAATAAGCAAAGAAGTAGAGAAACCCTGCAGATGGTCACCTCAAAACTGTTAGTTTAAAAAGACCTAGGGAATATTTGGAAGGTAATAGAGTACAGCAAGCTAACCACAGATTTCTTCAGAAACACACCAGGCCCTTCTGTTACTAGAAGTCTGTTGAAATTGAGAGTGCTGTTTCTTTTGACAGATGTTAGATGGGAAATGTGTTAAAGTATGAATACACGTATTACAATCAGTATGTAAAATTTTGTGAGCAAACTATTAACTGAAAGAGTGAGATTATGAACCAGACTGTGAGAAGAGATGATTTAGTGGATTTGATCACCAAAAAAATAAAAGAGGGAAAATAATATAGTGAAAAAAAGATATTATTTTTATCTTTATAAGGAAGAGTAATTGAAAAACTGTTTATTTAATATTTTAACTCTTTGTAATTAAATTGAGATAAATAAATATTTAATAATGATAAAATGAAGTATTTGGGTTTTAATAACATCACAGAGAAATATTTGAACATTTTAGGCTTTTGTTGTATTTTTTCTCATTCAGTAGACATCTCATTCACGATCAGTTTGAAATTGAATTTTTCTGTGAATACACGTTAACAAATATTGCTTTATCTCAAGTGCAATGAATACTGTCCCATCCTACTAAGAAGTAGAGTGAACTCCAATACAAATTATGTTTTCTAAGTGGCAGTTTCCTAGTAAAGATTAGTAAAAGTGTTGTCTGTATAAAGGTGGATATATTGAACTCTTCTCATAAGGTTGTGGTGGTGTCAGCAAAGCTGTAAAGCTGGCAGGTACTTTCTGAACATGGCACGCTAAAGCAGCAGCATCTAGCTCTAATGCACAGCACAGTAGTTATTAAAATGCTCTTGTCTGTCTCATGGATCTGTGTTAAGGGAAATTTTTTCTTTTATCCAGTTAATATGTTTTTCAGTCAGCCGTGTATAAACTCCAGGTATGCCTCTTTTTCCAATTTTTTTTCCAAAGGAGACAATCCCACGGTACTGACAAGCACAGACTAATGGCCCACCTGAATCTCCCTGGAAGACAAAGCAGAAGTAACTGTCAGTGTGTGTCTGCAGTTCTCCAGAGGAGAATGCAGTGCCACCTGCAGTGCACAAACATGTTTGGAAATGTTGCTTCCAATCTCTTCCAACCTGTGAAATGCATCAGCTGTCTTACATCAGTTCATGGGAGTTGTGTGAAGCACAAAGAGAGGTTGCTTTTCAAGCCTGAGGGAACCTTTGATGCAAATGTTGTATATCAGCAGAGTGCTGTCACAATACTATTTCAAAATACATAATTTTTTTTGTTGGTATAAATTGAATCTCACTTCTTTATCAACTGTCTCTTTCAGGGTCGGTAGGAAAGGCATCAAAACCAAGATGCAAACTGCCCTTTCGGGTGAACAGTTAATTCTGTATTATTCAGATGTTGACTTCTGGAAAGGCTCAGATGATTCAGGCCTTGAAAGCTCTTCTTTTTCTCCCACAACTACAGGTGGTGTCTGAGGACAGCACCATAGCTAAAGAAATGTACCTGAAGTTTACAGATAATCCCAGGCTCAAATTCCCATACTCTCGATCCTGATATGTTTATTGACCTAAACTAAATAAAGTTTATTTAAAGAAGTTATTTAAAAGAAGTTAACACTTCTTTTTCACAGCAATAAAACCTCTTACAAATGTGGTTAAAATCACTTCAAACATGATCAGCCTCATAAGAAGTCTAGCACTGCTTTGTTCCCAGTAAAAAGGGAACTATTGCTAAATATGCAGGTCCCCCACTTTGTAGCTGCTTCTTACCTGGCAAGTATCACTTGGACGAAGTTTACCTTTCCCTATAGCACACAACATGTTGCTGGTTATTCTGGGGTTATTTCTATATTTTTTGTTGCAGCTTTTTCTATCGACAATTGCAAGTGTTGTCTTCTGGAGATATTTTGATGGCTTTCCTGATGGTGATGTGCATCCCCAGCCAGCCACCTGGCATTGTGTGTCAGGTTCAACATCTTCAAAAGAGGCAGGCAGGGGCAAAAGTTGTACGTATTTATTCAGCTTTGCAGTATCATTCAGCTAAAAATAAAAAGAAGGGAAAAAATAACTTTCTTATGCACAGCGAAAGGAAATATACATCTAACCTAGTTTCAATTGTCATTTACTCTCATTTTACTAATGTTTTTGTTATAAATCACTTTTTACTATTTAGGAACTGATCTTGAGCTTAATTGTCCCTTTGAAAATTCAAAAGACTGTCCATAGTAGCAGTATAGCAATTCCCCATCTATGGCAGCAGTAGGGAGTTCAAGCCCAGCTTCCCATTGGATATGGCAGAAAATGTAAAACCTACATGGGAATTAGGCTGTTGGATCCATGTCCTGTTCACAAACCTAACTTGCCACTTAGCTTCAGTGTTGAAATCACATTCTGGTGCTTGACTGACAGAAAACTCTCAAAGTACAGTGCAGTGTACCCAAGAACAAAGATGAAAACACAAGCTATACTCAATTAGACATGATAGCAGCAATGTAATTGACAAAAAATAAGATCTTGATCAATTCAGACTGCCAATTTCTTGCTCTGAGAAATACTTAAGGGCTTAAATGATTCAAACTGTCTGTGTTTTGTTTGCCTTTACCTGACAGATTCACCCTTCAGCAGAGACCAGTTTAAGCCTGTAAATGAAAACACAGCCAAACCCTGACATATACCCTCAGTGGGCCCGGGAAGGGCCCACAGCTACTGAACAGACATTTCCGGTCTTATGATCATCACACCATGATTCATTTCACAGGTTGCTGTATGGTTCTCAGTTAAATGATTCTGGCTTTATATATTTTTTAAAAGTGCACTCCAAGAAATCACAAATTTATAACAGAAAAAATTTTAAAATTATTATTGCCAATGCTCCTGGAAATTTTCAAGGATAGAAAGTTTATCCCAAGCCATGTGGCATTCGATTACAGCAGAAGTGTAAAGGTGAGCTTTGGTTCTAGGACAACCCCTGCTTCTGTGTCAAATTAAAAGGATTCTGTGGCATCCATACCTCTTGGAAGAGAATTGTGATTTTCAGCTCTAGAAATACTACTTCCAAGTGATCCATTTTGTGTTTGTGTTCACAAATACCCTGGTGCCCCTGACAACTGGCCACAGGACAAGCCAGTGAAATGAGCCTGGTGTACATTTACAATGAAGCAGATGTAGGATGCTCACTGACATCTGGGGGAAGGAGCTTCTCATAGTTGGGCAGTGATCAGGCAGCTGGGCCACAATGCCTGTAAGTGCTCCAGTTACCTACAGCAAGGGACATTGTTACCTGCCTGCCTGGGTCACTGCCATGTCAAACTGGTCATGCCATCTACATATCAGAAACCAGGCTGCAGTCAGAGAATCACAGAATCATGGAATGTTAAGGGTTGGAAGGGACTTTAGCGATCATCTAGTGCCAAACCCCTGCCAAGGGCAGGGACACCTCCCTGTAAATTCAAATTTTCACCTCAAAGCCCTGCCCCACTTTGGCATTGGATTATAATGTTGGCAGGGATATGTTTTCGTGCTTAATTCTACAGTGTCATGAGCCTCCTCCAGTTTGCGACCACTCAGTGCTCCTAAAGCTCAAGTTGTGTGTCCTATATTCTCCATGCTTTTATTTTACATAGTTACTCCAAACAATTAGCAGTAAGTTTCCTCTCCATTTTTACTTAGTGCAGCACAAGGTATAACTCAGGGATAGAGGTGTGACCCAGACTCCATTGCACACATCCCATGAGCACTGTCTTTGAAAACTTACTGAAGAATGTGTTTTGTGTTTTGGAGGGGATGCTGCAGTGAATGGTTTAAAAGAAGTTTTACAGCACAAAATGGGTTTGAAATGTCATCCCTGCTCACAGAGCCAGTGATCCTTTAACCTCATCTACATTAATACAACCAAAAGGAGGGTGTTCTGTAATATTGTTAAGATATATAAACCATGTAATCTTCAATATCAAAGAGTAGCCATAACAGATATCAGCAAAATTCCTTTCATAAAAATACAATAGTAATTAACACAATACCTTGAGTAGCATTATATCATTATCAAAGGCAGGCATCTTATACTGAGGATAATGAAAGGAACGCATAATCTGAAATATCTGCTGTTCTTTTTCAGCAATGGATACCTGGTGAGCTCCAAGAACAACTCTGACTTCAAATTCATCAAATCTGTAATTCAAAGAAGGTATTGGAAGAGAAAGTCACTACAGTAACTGAGCAACATGTCTCAGGATAATCAAAAGACATGTAATATGATACTCAAAATTTCATTTTACAACTTCATGATTAAAACATAGGGTAGGACATTGTCCATTTCAATGTTTTAACATCAGCTTCTTTTTTCCTCTGTAAAGTAAGGTTTCTTTATCTTGAATATAGTTAAGTGAAATAATTGTATGATAACTGACCTTCAGAGATTTTCAGAGTTTGGAATTAATTTCATGAGAGAGTGTCCCACATCTTTAAGGAGAGTTGCTTGAACAAGGACTGCTGGTACTGATGCCTTTCATTAATCTCTCAATGGTCTGCTTTGGACATCATCCTGCATGGGACTGTAACATGCCTGATATGCATGTGGGCTGTCTCCCTGACATCAGGCGTACGTCAGAACACACACCAACACTCAGTACTTCTCCTGAGCTTTATTCATGCAGGTAAATGCTCTGCTAAAGTGAACATCTTTAATATTAATACGATTTGTCCTTAATTTCACTAGACACAGGATCCAGCATGTTAAGGAAGAGGGATATATGTGGCCTAACTCAAAACATCCCAGTAGTGAATAATATAAAAAAAGGGAGAATGCTAAAATCCAAAGAGTAACAGGTCCACTTCCTGCTAATAAACATTAAGAATTAAGCAATGCATAAATCCCCCTATATCCCAAGCTCTCTGAACATCATGAGCAATGTATTTATTAGCATTGTCTTTCTCCATTCTGCCCTGCTAAACTTAATGCAGCCCAATAATTTGACATTGCAGAAGACATACTGTTGGTTTCCTGTTCTTCATCTTAAGAACATAATCTCACCAATCTGTCTTTGCTCACGCCAGAACAAAGACTTTATCAATGCGAACAATAAATTCTGAAAAAGCTATAGTCTTCATTTGAGCTGCATATATCACTGAAATAAACAATTCATTTATTTGTATGTGAAAATTTGCTTGTGAAAATAGCTGCAAAGGCGGTGCTGCAGTCTAAAAATTTCTCCTTTTCTCTACAAAACACTCTTCCTCAGTGAGAATGATATAAGACTCTCAAAATTCCATTTCTGTTACTCTAACAGGTAGTTCACAGACCACACAGTGATTTATGTTGCTGAATTCATGCTGTTTTGTCTAAGACAAACATTATTTCAGAAGTGATTAACACCTAAGATTCATTAGTTAGGAATGCACTGCAATTGCACCTGCTAAGAGTAGACCAGACATAGAACAGAGGTGGGTGGGATTTGTGTGAGCATCATCTTACAGCTCAGGAGAAGGAAACCAGAGAGATTCAACCTGCTCCAGTGGCAAAGATTTACAGTCAGCCCGTATCACTGTGCAGTTAGAAACTCAAACCAGTGATCAGAGCACACTCTCCTCAGGATCAGAGACAGACAGCGCCCTCTCCACTGAACACCTTACAAATATGAATTTTTATAACTCCGCCTGACTGGGTATCTCTGACTTATTGACTGAAGAGTGAGAAAGAAACTTCAGATGCCATTAAAAAGTTCTTTAATTCCAGAAAGGAAGACTTGGTTTTGTATCATAAATTTCAAAAACAAAGCATGCTAGGAATTAATATTTCTATCCCTGCAATCAACCCTGATTCAGCTGAAAAATTGTGAAATCAAATTCGCTTAGAAAGACCTGTGTCCTCTATTTCAGACTAACTCATGAAAGTAGGCTGGCCAACCTGCCCACACTGTGAATTGCACAGGTTTGTTGTAATTGGTTTCCTTTTAGGTATTCAAAATAAGAAGGATGAATTGGAGAACTGAAGTACAAGTCAGAGAACATTCTAACAAAAATTTTAGTTCCTAACATGAACAGTAGATGTCCTCCTTATCCTGAGTCAACTATTCAACTGCAGATCTTATCCCACCTGGGGAAGAGGTGCTCACATTTAACCTGCCAAAAAGACAAACTTCCTTGTCACATTCATGAGTGGCATTCTGGTTTTGTGAGCCTAGGTCACATAAAATGAGAAGAAGAGTGTTCCCACCTAAATCAACTTCACCTCTCAGGGTATTTTGGGACTCAGTCCCTGGCACACAGGTAAGATTTGTTTGAAACATTTTGGGACATATTTGCTTCTCTAAAACATTGCTGCTTCAGATGCATAAATAGTTAATTCAATCTTTTAACAGCACAGTATTTATGTTGCAACATTGTCAGGATACTAAAGGAGGTAACTGTACAATATGCAGGTCAGTACTTTAGAGCTACTTAAAACACAATGACAAGTTCTTGAATCACTTTAATGAGAGAAATGCAGCTTTTAACAATTCATTAAAAAATCAATACCCACCTTTCTTCACTTACAGGCTTGCATACCATGCCGCACTTCAATTCTTCTCTTTAATGAAGAATTAAAATTGCCTTATTTCAAGATACTTACTTACAATGCGCTGCTGTCACAACCCATTGCTTTTCCACAAGTGTTCCTCCACAAATAACATCTAAATTCTTGTCCCGGATAGCAGCCATATAAGGCCAGGAATGAGGACGCACAGTGCTTCCTCTGACAATGTCCACGCAGCCACCTGGAATGCAACAGAAGTGCAATTATATTACATGTTATCCAGAGGAATTGGGGATTTGGCTATTTTTACACTTAGATGAGTACTTACATCTTGGAAGTAGGGTAACAGCAATTAGAGAGAGCAGGAGAGCAGGAGAGCTACCAGGTGTCATAGCTGCTGCTATTTGCTGACAGAAGCACTGTATGTTACCATGCAGCCTTTTCTATTTAAATGACCCCTACAGGAAATGGGGTTTTAAAGTGTTATTAATAGCTCCCTATTTTGAAACTTTCCTTTACATCATTAATATTGTGTTTTTTAACCACACATTGATTTCCTCAGATTCTTTCTTCCAGTGTCTTTAAAACCTGTTTCTTGAATCCTGTGATAAAACCTGAGTAAAATCTAATCCCTGAATAATACCTAGGTGTTTCAGGGAATTCAGTGCACTTTTGACTCAAATGAAAAAAAAAGGAGAAAGTATGTGAGAATGATGAAACGGACCATCTTTAACCCGGTGAAAAAAATGAGAGAATGCATGCAAGGGCCATGTGAAAAGGCTTCACAGAACACCAGTGTGAAGAAAAAATCAGGGCATGTAGAGCACAGAAGTCACTTTTAAATTGTGGACCAAGATACGGTAAACTCAGAGCACATAGAAAGTACAAAAGCCACTCCTGTGGACTAAGGTACAGCAGCAGCCAGCAATTCCTCCGCTGAGTTATACTTCCCAGATAACATTTTCAGTTGAAAGACCAAAAATACTCGTATGTTAATTAACAGAGAAACTGAAAACTGTCAGACATCTGTTATTTGATAAACTAAGGAATCGGGGATATGAAAGATATGCCACACACATGTAAGACAGAGCAACTTATATTTTCTTAGAAATAATTTTGGAGGGTGCAGCTTTCGGTAGAGGAAACCCTGGACCATGCAAGTGTCAAAAGCAAACAAAACACCTAATCTGTGGTCACACAAAAAAGATCAACTGGTGAGAAAGACATTTCTGTACTGCAAACCTCTGTGTCTGCATGCGTGTTTTGCATGCCTTGCTGGTAAACCACTACAAAAAAAACCAGCCTGCCCTTGTGTGAAGAACTTACAAAACTTGCAACTATATTCAGTATCTTTAGAAATAATCCAAAATGTAACTTGCCCAATATGACTAGCTCTCATTTTTGTCCAACAGTTACAGAATGGCAGCTTTTGATCTCAATCTTATTGTTGAATGAGATTGTAACATTGAAATGTTTATTTCTGTGGCAGAGAATCTTACTAGTTAAAACCCAGTTTGAAAACATGTATGCAAGGCAACACAGTGTAACACAATTCATATTTCAGAAGACACTTTCAGGGATCTTTTAAAAGAAAACACATGACTTTTAGAATTCTTCAGGTCTTAAAAGAGCCAGCTCTAATTCCCCCAAAGTCTCTCTCCATTCTCCAACTAATACCAGAATTATTCACCCACTGGAGGTTATCTCTGCAAAGATAGTACTAAAGGCATAAGTATGTTTGAGTTCTTTATGATTTTGTCCTCCCACTAAATAGACAGCTTAGAAAGCAGCATGAGACAAATTAGGAAACAGATCCATGTCTTGGCCAGACAGGAGAAGGCTTGGGTTTCCAGAGCATAATATCTAACACTGGATCCTTTCTGCCAAGTATATTCAACATCATAGAAGTAATGATGATTTTCTTCAAGCTTTGAGGACTCCCTGAGTTTTACTACATCTGCTTGTATTTCTGTGCTACTACATTTTCCTGTGATATCACGCCGCAAATAGATGGAAAGAGAGAAGCTGACTGAATAGCTGAGGCACCAAAGACAGCCAGGTAAGTATCATGAGGCATTGGTAACAGAGAAGAAAGTAAAATAAATACACCCAAGTGTATGTTCTGTCCCTTCCCAAGCAAGTCCTGAAAGTCTGTCTCCCAACCACTGAGGGATTTGTCCAGACACACCGGGGTGGGATTGGGAATGGAGCAGGCCAAGGAGAAGACAGAGAAGGCAAGGCATCTTTGCCTTGCCGTGCTCCCAGAGCTGCCCGGTCTGCAGCACTGTCCTGCCCTCCCTTCCCAGCCCAAGGCAACAGCCCTACAGCTGAGCTCAGGCTGCCTGTCTCAGGCACCAGCAGCCCTGGGAGGTATACAGGTGCAATTTAAATTGGTCTGCTGAAATGGTATCCTAAAACCACATCTGAAGCTCACCCTAAGTATCACAGAAAGTAGCATGAAGGAAAAAGGAACACAGTCACTGCAGAAGGAAAATTATCAAAATGACTGAGTATGAGATAAGGGATAGAAGACCTCAGCACAGTACTGGACAGAGATGAAAGCAATCCACTGACCCATGGGCTTAAAGTTCATATGAAATTTCCCCAGGCAGAGGCTGGAAATAGAAGCTGGGTACCCTCATTGTCCTTTTACTCAGGCAGGGGCTTCTGCTGAGTGAGTAGCTCTGCTGTGTGGGCACAACGGGGAGAAGGATGGAGTGTTTTGCTTACAGTATGTCACTCCTCTTGAAGAGTATGCAGCAGAGGAACTAATAAAAGAATTTGTCTCAAGAAGAAGGTTTTCTTGGGAGTATCCCTTTGCATGCCAAAGGCCAATAAAATCTAAACTTCACCGTAAATTAACTAAGTGACATAGCCAAAGGTGCCCAGGTAACTTACTGCACACCCTAAAATTTTAAGTCACATTTTCAGCCTGAGCTACTTAAGTTACAAGCTGAAGAGGACACTCCAACAAAAGCATTTGGATACAAAATTTGGTGCTTGTTATGTGCAGAGCAACCTTATCTTTAATACCTGTGCCATCAGGGATTTTGTGGACAGTCAGAGAGGTTGTTTAGAAGGAGCTCACACAGAAAGTGAGCAGTTGTTACTAAAAAATAATTTAGTATTTAGTATGCATATTTCTGATTCTAATTATCAAAGTAAATGGATCTCTCAGAATTGGAGGGGATTTTTAAGTGGCAAGGATATGCTGGTACCTATGGAGTTTCAGAAAAAATATCTTTAGAAATAAGGATGATTTAGAAGTAAATAGTAGCACATTTAGAAATTGTAAACAAATATAAATAAACTATAGGAGATATGGTTTTAGACAGTAGGCATAGATTTACCTATATCTATTTACCTGGGAAACATCTAGGAACATTTGCTAAATTTTATTCTGTGTCTTCCAAATAGATTTACCTTGAAAATAGATCATTCAAACATAGGAGGATACATACCAAACCTCTTTCTATGAGCCATGGCACCTGACATAGGACTATCCGAGGAAGAGGCATTGTAGCACTACAAGTTTAACCGTGTCTGAGTACACAGGATTTTTGCCCACAAGTGCTCATCCTGATCATGTCTGTGCATAGTCCAGAGAGGAAACAGCTTCAATATGGGAAGAGTGTTAACTAAAATTTCATAAAAGCAGATTTTGGCAAACATTTATGATTGATAAAAAGAAGTATTGCACCTATGATAGCTGTTGATACTGTGTTCAGGAGAACATTATAAAAAACAATTCTAGTGGTACAAAGTGATAATAATTACAGGGGATATGCTAGTAGTGAGGAGAAAAATGAAAGTAAGTTAAAAGCTTGGTGAGCTTTGGCAGTGCATGGAGCTGTCACCATGTCCCATAGGTAACTGTGTCTCGACAAAACACATCAGCGACAAGAGCGCC
Organism: Atrichornis clamosus; assembly: GCA_013400975.1. NCBI lineage: Eukaryota > Metazoa > Chordata > Aves > Passeriformes > Menuridae > Atrichornis > Atrichornis clamosus. The sequence continues at coordinate 65,200 of WBMZ01003358.1, forward strand.
ACGGTCTTTAGAAAGAGAGCTACACCTGCCTTCTTCAGAGAAATCACCAACAGCTATCCTCTGTTCTGGAAGGGAGGGCAACAGCAAATTTGAGCAAGGTCTGCCCAAGGCCTTCTACAGGTGAGATTCACATGAGGCTGGGCCAACTGAGCTCAAAGATGTGACAGAGCTAGAATCTGGAATCTTTCTGCAGGCTCGCCGTAGTGGGGCTCATTACTACAGGTTGACTCTAGTGGTGCTCAAGTGTCCAAGTCTGTGTGACAGTGACATTTTACTAGTTAGGCAATAGAGTAATTGATACTCCAAATTATTTCATATTTATGGAGGTTATTTCTATTACTTGGGTATATATTTGGAGGTGAGGAACTGTGCCTTTACAAGGCTTTAAATAAGAATTACTCATAGAATCATAGAATATCCTGAGTTGGAAGACACCCACAAGGATCATCGAAGTCCAACTCCTGGTCCTGCGCAGGACACCGCAAGAGTCACACAGTGTGCCTGAGAGCATTGTCCAAACCTTTCTTGAACTCTGTCAGGCTCATGCCATAACCACTTCCCTGTGGAGCCTGTTCCAGTGCCCAACCACCCAGTTTTCAGGATTCAATTCAGTTGCCTAAAACTCAGCATGCAGTGACATTTGAGATACTGTGGGTTTTCCAGGCATGTGCACAGGGCTAGCATGTCTGACACAGCATCTTCAGAAGACCCATGGCCTTCTGCACCAGACTAAAACGCCTCAAGACACTTTAAGTATCATTAAACCCTTAGCTGTAGGCCATGAAACCACACTCAGTGCTATATGAACGTTCATCCAGTGCAAAGCTAATGAGGCAGGATCAGATGCTGAAAGGAGTAAACATCAGACTCCCTGGCCCTGAGGGTCTCCTGAGCAGCACAGACAGCTCACTAATGGCGAAAGGACTGGAATTCATCTCTGACCTGGAAGCCCCCTGAGGTGTCTGGAATGAAACTATACAACTTCACGTGGACAACAGGATCAAGCTTAGATTTATGTGAGCTGAGACCCACTACGTTTCACCCCAGTATTCATGCATTAATTCTCTGCAAATGCTAGAGTGAGAACATGAAGGGGGGCAGAGCCTGTCTTCACACCACAGCAGATGATGTAATTTCTCACCAACAGCTCTGCTGTAAGGTACATTGTTGGGGAGGGTTTCTGTCTTTGTCATGGTTACAGATGTCAGATATCCTTAGGAGGAAAAACAAACCCACATCCTTTTCATTTATATATATATAGGTAGAGAGAGAGATAGAGCTTTATTAAGTAGTGCATAAGGAGGAATATCAGAGAGAAATCATGGGTGCTTTCCTCAATTGGTACAGCTTTGCTGCTGTCATTCTCCTGGTAATTCATGGAGGTAGGTACCTAATTCAAGCCTTTTGAAGTTAAATGCTGATGTACAGAGTTTCAGTTAAGCCAACATTTATTAATATAAAGAAAATACTCACTATTACTATTTGAATTCTTATAATTAGCTCTTTTCCACTCTCTGCATATGTTTGATCTTTCATACAAACAAAATAATTTCTGAGTGGATAGTATTCATTAAAGCTGTACAGAGACCAAGCTATTTGGAGGAGTTCTGAGAAGTTAACAATATGATTATCTGACCTTTCTCTCCAGAGGTATACACACTTTAATGTCTTGATTTTCTGTTTTTTCTGAAAAACAGGTTTGTATAATGTGACTTACACTATATAGCCCATTTCCAGGTATAATATTTACCAAGTGGCAGATCTGAGGTTGTTACTCACAACGACAGCTAAAGAAAGAAATCAACAATATCAGCAATCTTTAAGAAAATATATCTATGCAAAAGCAACAATACTTTGGTGGGTTTTTTGCCCAAGTTCACCCCACTGACCTTATTTCACTATTATTGAAACATAATTAGTGCTGCTGAGTAGTTTTAAAAGTTTACCCAGAAGACCATCATTGTGATATATGTATATATTTTTGTGTCTGTATAGTTTCTAATTACATTAGCTGTGTTTTCTAAGAGACTTTGAGTCTCTTACAGTATTTGTTAGCCCAGCTGTATGTGTTGTGTCTTTTTTTTTTTTAGGTTTGTGTGTGGACATCATTGGAGGACATGTAGTAGCACCACACTCAAGACCATTTATGGCCCAAATCAAGAGCCAAAACCAATTTATTTGTGGAGGAGCTTTAATCAAGGAAAACTGGGTGTTAACAGCTGCCCACTGCATTGTGTAAGTTCTTACTCTGATACAGAGATTGTCCTTAGTGAGTATCTGGTGTTTCTATTCAAGTAGGAGAGTTAGTATCTCTGGTAATTTTATGCATTTGTCATGACAATGATCATGTCCTGATTACTGTAGTTTATATTTTCTCTCAGCAAAAGTGGTTCAGTGAGTAAAAAAATATTTTAACCAGGTATACTCATCTTCACTGTTTCTGAAGAGGTATTTAAAAACTTCTAGCTGCATTTAAGCAGAGAATTGCAACACTGAAGCAGTGAATTTGGGGGAAAGCTTTATCCCTGTTTTCTCAGTCAACTAGTACACTAGATGAGAGGACTGTCCAGTCTAAACTGCTGCTGTGAGAACTAAAATTAATTCTTGTATTTTTATTCTATAAAAGATATGCTGTTCTGCACAGAAAGAGACAGCATGTGGTTAACACAGGAGCAAAAATCCTCCAAACAGATGATAGGAGACAGTGAGAGGTCTCTGCCTTATTCAGTATGTTGGCTTGCCAGTTAATCTTTCTTCTTCTCGCCAAATCAAGATGCAAATGGGTATTTGGCTCTACTGAGTGTTTAAATGACACATCCCACTCCTATTTGCCTTTGTGGGGAGTACTGCTGCTGAGCCAGACCTCACACAGGCTCTGTCAACAGCCTGACCCAGACCAGTGAATCTCTGGGCCCTCCCAACATCAGAGAAATGTATCTATTTCTCCTGTCCTGTCCAGACAGGGAGATATATGGGACCTACTACAAAGAGAACGTAGGTCCCAAAAGCTGTGTAAAAGGTAAAACAAGTTTCCAAATGAGATTGCATTTAAGAGAAAATACAATGAACTTTTAATCTAATTATGGCTCAGTCGACAGTTCTCAATAGATGAAGAAAAGGAGCGACTACTTTCTCAGGGCTGTTTTCCACAGTTAAGACATGTGTGAAGGTTAGCATACACACCTGATCAAAGAATATTCTCCCATTCAGCTGTAAGGTACATTGTTCTTCCAAAACCAGCTATACCTGTGGTCTGATAGCAAGGTCTCCTTGGACTGTTTGGCCAAGGAGTGCTGGACTTCTGGTGCCTCTATCAGAGAACCTCAGCAGGAACAACTCTGTCACCACTTCAGGATCTTGTAAGTACATGAAGTTGCAGAAAAAGATAGAGAAAAGGAATGTGTGTCACATCTGTGTCTCACACGGATCCAGAAAATAGTGTTGAAATGGCGTTACAGCAAAGCAATGGTACATTTCAGTTCAGTCAAGATGATCTCTGAACTAACAGTGCTGTTAGCTATTTTCCTAAATTTTCAGCACAAATTACAGAAGACAGAGTTGCTGAGACAAGAACCCACAGCAAATATGATGCATTCACCACTCATTCAGTTCCCAAAAGGAAACTAGAGGGATAGATCCAGAGTCAAGTACCTGAAACCTGTCTATGCTCCTGGGAAGATGAAAATAGGATAGCATGAATCACTGAGTCTTTTTTTTTTCTTTTAACTATTGTTAAAACAAGGTCATCTTTTATATTTTTCTAAATTACTGTTGCTTTTCAGAAACAAGAAAAGAAACTATAGATGTTGGACATTATAGGACCACATTTAACAGCAAAAAATTCAGGTCACATCAAGTGAATCCCACTAACCATGTTGTCCTCCTCTCAGGAAAAATGGTGAAGTTATTCTTGGAGCTCATTTCTTGAAAAGAAATAAAAAAGGAACACAGACTTTTCAGATTGCAAAATACATTCCTCACCCATGCTACGACCCCAGTACCAAGGAAAATGACATTATGCTGCTACAGGTACAAACTTATATATCACTTGTGGAATATACATCTCCTACATTGTATCATTTTCTTGCTTCCTGTGAGGTAGACTAGTCAGGGGAGTTTCTGGTGACTTTTTTTTCTGGGGTGATATAGTCTGGTCTCCTAATCCAGCATCCTGGGGAGCTGGGGATGCACTGGTAACTAAGGTAATCAACAATTCCTGTAATGCTTGCCAAGGCTATTAGGCAAATTCTGGAACTTGATGAAGATATTTTGTTTCTGGCTTTTCAGTAAAAGAATAAAGCTTTGCACAGATAAATCATTTGGTTAAAAAACTAATGTTCTGTCCGAAAAATAGTTCTAATTAAAAATGTCTCTGATTAAAAATGACTTCTCTGATTCTCAGTTTTGCCAGCATCAGTAATTACTGTTATTTTGTCCTCTCAATGGTCTGAGAGCCAGAGAAGTAAAATAAGATATCTTTTAGAGCTAATACTTCAGCAGAAGCTAAATGGGCTTTCATGAAGCAAAGAATACTAATTTGCCTAATTCTTACTTTGATGACATAAATACTGTCACAAAGAATGGAGGAATCTCAAAAAGGCATTGCAGTAATTACCATAATGGTAAACATGCAAGGGCCTCTCAGACTCTGCCCCATAATACCTATTTTCCATGTCTTCTACAGCTTCACAAAAGAGCAAAACTTAACAAAGCTGTGAAACTCATCCCACTGCCTACCTCAGATGATGATCCCAAACCAGGTACAATTTGCACAGTCACAGGATGGGGGAAAACTGACAATCATCAGAACTCATTTTCTGGTGCCCTGAGGGAAGTCAATATCACTGTCATCAGGAGGGAAGTCTGCAACGATAAAAATCATTATAATGGCAAACCTGTCATAACAGAGAACATGATATGTGCAGGGGCCACGAATGGGAAAAAGGACTCCTGTGATGTAAGTATATTTACTGTCTATGTCTGCATAAATTATATATTAAAAATCAAATAAAAAGTACTTTCACACATTCACCATTTCTGTCTCTCTTCAGATCAAGAATTTTATCAAGTATCAGTGAATTTACCAAAGCTTTTTCTTCTAAGCCTTAAAATCAAAGGGTAAATGGGTAAATTTACCTTCACAGACTTTGGACATTGCAGTGTTACAGGCAGGGCAGGCATCAATTCTCATCTTCAATAAAACGAGTTTAATACTAAAATCTCCACAAAACAGCTTATGGGCGCAATCTCAAGCAGCTGACCTCAGTGGAACAACTTCTTTGATGTCACAGGGTTTTGAAAGGGGTTTTGCTGATAAAAAAGCATTTTGACTGGGCACCAAGTCAAGTACACAACGGTGTAAGAACTTTAAAACATTTAAATATTGCATTTTAAAAGTTACAAATATATACCAATTTCTGGAGACTTTAGGCTTTCTCGAGGAAAGTTTTCAGCTTTTTTGCTTCATTTTCAAAAAGACTCCATTCCTTAGCACTGAGCTAGATTCATTCCTCATAAATCCTTAGTAACACTGTCTACCTTTTTATTTTCTCCAGGCAACTAGTGAAAATTTTATTTGAAGGAAACATTTTTTAGCTTCTGTTAATTTACATGACAATTTTTTCCCCTTTTTCCAGGGGGATTCTGGCGGACCTTTAAGATGTAATAATATGATGAGAGGCATCACTTCGTTCGGGAAGAAGAATAGGTGTGGTAGTGTTGACGGCCCTGGTGTCTACACTCGACTCACAAAGAGATACCTTGTGTGGATAAGGAAAACCATAGGGGGCGCCTAATGATGGGGTTTAGGCCGAGTAGCTTGTGTAAGTGAAATACCTTTTTAAAAACAAGTTCTTTATACTGGTAAAAGAGGTCTTCTCACACTGAATGTAGCAGCTCGATGTAGTTCTGCTACCACAGCATTTATACTGTCAGCCATGGAGTTATTGGGGGTACTTGTGAATCAGGTTTCCAACATTTCTTTATTGGGGGTACTTGTGACTGAGGTTTTCAACATTTCTGTATTGCATGTTCACACTGAGCTCTACATGGATCAGTATTTCTGATCAAGATTCTAATCCTTGTTTGTGTCCTCACTGCATGTTGAGTATATACTGCACGTTTCTGTATCTGGACTTCTGCAAAAGCCCTGAAACTTAGTGATGTGCTAGGTACAAGTCCAGACATCTGATAAACTTCACTTCTGTGCAGCAGAGCTCCTGATTTTATAGGTGTAGTAGACAGCTAAGCTTCAGAAAATTAAATTGCAGCAACTGCATTTGACTGTGGGGCATAAGTGTGAATTTTCTAACTGTTTTGTATTTGAAACCTCTGGATTTTACCCTTTTATGTATTTTGCATTTAATAAAGAAATGGCAATAAAAATCTACTGCTTTCAGTTGTCAATTTATGTGGAAAGCACTGTCTGTTGCAGTACACATAGTCTCCATACTGTCTGCACAATCTTTTACTATCTGTGTAATATTCTGTACATGTAATATGTTTGTAGAATACACCAAAATAAGCAGCATTATGTTAAAAATAATCATCTGAAAACCTATACTCCGGAGAAATAACAGGAACTGTCACAGCTAGAGTATCAATATGATAAAGCACTGTTGATAATATAAAACACTCTCAATTTTATGATGCCAGTACTGCTGTTTCAGACATGCAGTGAAATTTTTAAGTGCTTCAACAAGCATTTGTAAAGCAACAAACAGACTTACCATAAAAAATATTTCCGCCTGCCTCTCCATTAACAGTGAGCATTTTCAATGCCATGAGCAGCTCAAAAAGGGCTTGGATTTATTTTGTGTTGCTTCAGGAGGTTTTTACTTGGGGGTAGACATCAGCTAAGAGAAAGCAGGGGTCATTCAAAGGGTTGAGAAATTTAGCATCGATTTTAATTTAAAAATTGTCACTGTCCATCATGAACAATTAAGCATCACTTACAGACACAACATGAGAAAATATAAACTAAAACTTTTTTGCACAACTACCTTAGCCTGATCTTGTTAAGAAGAAACAGTAGTTTTGTCATAGCGGAGTAATGAAAGGTAAGGAAGGAGAAGGCCTAAACTACAGGGATCTTTACGGAAAGTTTTGGTGATGAACACCACCTTTGTTTTCCATTTGTTACAAACATTACATAGTCAGAACTTTCCACATTCCTATTCTTATTCCGAAATGTTTTTTCTCATTCTTGGGCCGAACACACAAGCAAGTACACAATCACCATCACAAAGGCACACAAAAACACAAAAGCAAAGCAGGAGCAGAGAGAAAGAGTCTCAGCCAAATAAGACTGCATCAGTGAAACTGAGAGGAGAATTTGCCCCACTGACTGCTACCGACACCCAAAGCAGTGACTTGATTCTGTCTTTAAACACACAGGAATCCCTTCAAGTCAGATTGTTCTGTTCTTACAAACTATCAAACCCTTGCTTAGGCAAAAACAAATTCTAAAAACCTTCAGGAAACAAACTATCCTATTTGGTATGCAGACCATCTAGGGCTTTTTCACCCTTCATATACATTAATCTTCCTTCATTTCTCTGCTCATTTTTTCACTGTCTTTCTTTCATCCTGCTGTTGTATTTTTTCATCATCTTCTTTGGTCTCCTTTTTGTTCTTCCCCAAAAGTCACAGACAGCACCCTTGTCAGTGGAAAATCCCTCCCAAAACCTGTCATTCAGTATTTCCCCACTTTCCAAATGATAGTTCTGACCCAAGTGCTGCAGAACCTTAGAGATCAGGAAGAAGAGATTCTGACCAAAGAGAAGTTTACAATGCATGAAGAAATGTGTAACAGAAAAATGTGCAGCCTTCCTCTTCCACCTTGAAATTTAGAACTTACCTCAAAATACTTTAAATAGATTTTTTTTTTACATGAATGTTATTTAGTGAAATGTGCAAAATAAGCCAGTGGAATTGGACTTACATGGTAAAAAAAAATCCAGGCTCTGTCTCTACTGCTAGTAGTGTAAACTTGTAGAAATAAAGCAGAAGGAAGTGCAAGAGAAAACTTTTCATCTAGGTGGGGAGGGAGTTTCCCTCTCTGGATAAATGGGCATGAACCCATTCACAATACAGTTCCACCACAAAGGAATGGAACCCACACTAGCTGAGAAAAATGCTGTGATGATTTGATGGCATTGTTACATCTAGAATGTGAATATTTCTTCTCACTGTGGTTATATGAGATCATTGGAGGGAATTAACAGGTACAAACTGTGTTACACAAACTAATGCAACGTTTATGTAGGCAGCACCAACTCAGATCAGATAGTGGCAGAACAGGGGACTATCTGCTAGACTAGTGCTTTTAAGTGTGTAAACAAATGAATTCCTCAGTCATTGCATTCCAGACAATCACTTGGTCATATAGGGCTACCTGAGAAGAAAGGCACATGCCCTGTATGAGCAAGGAAGTTTTTCCTCTTGTAAAAATTCTTTTTGACCTGAAGTTTTGGATTTTATAGTTGTACAGTGCTCCACCTTGGACAGGATTGCAGGAATGAAGATCTGAGTTCAGATAACTTAAATTTTTCTTAAACACCTGTGCCACTGCTGGAGACTCAGCCTTCAGGGCATACAGATCATCGGATGCAGAACAAGTTGACTTCTTAGAAATGGATTCTGATTTCTGTCTCAGCCTGTGTCTGAACAATATGCCAGACATGCAACTGGCAATGAGCTAAAAGTGTGCCACATTCTACAGGGAGAAAGTCAGGATTTCAAATTTTGACCAAGACTTTGTATGTTAAGGCCTTTACACTGGCAGAATTAGACAGCTATGCAAGAACAATGATTTGCTTTCAGCAGCTGCACAGTCTGCACATTCAAAAAAAATAAGCACTTCAGTTTGTTTAATTTAACTCCAGATTAGTTACACTCTGGAATGCATACTTAGATGTCTTCTCAGACAAGGTCACAGAATAGATCCACGGGTCACACAAACAAGATTCTCTCATATTTATGGACTGTTGAAATCAGTGGCTTCTCCCACATATAGATACTATATTAAAATGCATCTGGAGTAATACAGATTGACTAGCCAACAATAAGCAATAAGTAACTGAAATACAAGCAGTGCATAGACTGAGAAGCATGTATTTTCTTATTTTGACACTTCAGCATCCAAAAAGATATGCATGGTTTCAGCATTGATCAGGTCCTTCCATGCTGCAGCCACCCATCCTGTGTTATACACCTCTTCCTATGTTGAGCAAACCAATATAAGCTAGGTGATGCCAAAGGAAAGAGAGAACATTTCTGGGAGAATCAAAAAAAACCAAAACCATGAGTAAAGAGAAAAATTCTACTCATTTTTTTACATTCAAAAGGGGGAAAAATGTTTTTAATCTTCCTAAAAGGCTTTAAATTATTTAAAATATTGAGTATTTAAACAAGATTCTAATTGTTTGATTAAATCTCCAGCAACAAACATGCTCATATTAGAAGATAGGTACAATATAAGGTATTTCCCTTATTTAGAGATCAGCTTTGGTAGTGATTTCTCAATTGAAAATCAATATTACCATTTTCATATCTGCTTTGAAGACCACAGGAGATGACAGTAGTTTGGTAGCAGGTTTATTGTAATCTCTTACCAGGTAAAACAGATGAGTGGTCTCAACCTTCCCAGAGCTAAAGTTAGCAACCACGTGATTTATGAACAGCACAAGATGAGGTTTTAAAAATCATGAGAACTGAAGACAGGATGGTTTCACACTCATTTCCAAAGATAACTTGTGCCCCTGTTTATCTCATTTCATGTGTTTGACCACAGCACAATTTTCCATGGACTGGCATTTCTCTGCTCCCCTAATATTCTATACTTCCCCAGCTACAGGAAATATTCTAAATAAATTTTCAGTTGGGAAAAAAATAAGAGAAAGAAATCCAAACAATACAAGTTTCTGAGCTCACAGGACTTTTAATATACAAATGCAAGAGTGAATCCTTACTCCTTTCCTCTCATCACTCCTAATAATGAAAGCAAACCTCCGAAGATGTCTGTGGGCAGAGCACACTTTGAGTAGCTCTGCTTGGCTGCATCTGAACAGCTTCTGAGGACCAGTCCTGACATCCTCACTTAGCTGCTGGCAGTGGACAAGTCTTACACAGGCAAAATTGATGTTAAAGTCCGAGGGGCTTGGTCCTCGTGAGCATTAAATAAAATTCACGAAATGGTGGCAGCTGCACGGTTTGCTGGCAATGAGAAATGAACTGGTACCCTTAAGAAATGAGTGAATCAACAGCTGTGTTTTGGCGCAAGCAGCATTCTTCTTTGACTATGTCCATCTGGATTCTTAACTAGTTCATTATAAAATTATGCATAATAATAGAATTATTATGCAATTATTTATATTTTCAGTCACTATCAAACATAGTGGGTGAGTTTAAGGAAAGAAGACAATTAAAAATCCAATAAAGACAGTTTCTTAATTAAGCTAGTTATCATTGCCACTATGAAAACAATAAATAATTCACAATAAATCATTTATACTTAGGTACAGTTACATATTTAACCTAGTTCTCTAGAAGTATTTAGACAGATTCCATTCCATGATTTACGTGATACACAGAACTATACAGACACCTGGACTGGTCTCTGCTGTTCCTAGTCTTTGAATGTTTCAAGGCAATGTATATTAATTAGTATGTGTTTACCATGGGGGATGCTAAGAGAATGTAAATGTTATTCCATAATCAAAGCTAAAAGCAGTACCTAACACTTTATGCTGGCACTTTACACTGGGTGGATTCCTTCCATATTTGCTAATGAAAATACACATTATATGATTCTTCAGAGTTAGAATATTTTTCTTTTAGGGTAAGAAAAGCTACTAACATTTCACATGATAGACTGATAAGAAAAATTGTGTTCTCTTAAATAAATTGTACTATCTTTTACCATGTTTTTATTGGAAGGAAGACACATATTTTGAATGATTGAATGGGCTGCATACATTAATCACTGGCTTTCAAGGAAAAGAAGCCACAAGAATGAGCTCAAATATTAAAAAACCCTGTTGCTGTGCATGCTCTCCTTAGACTCATGTAATTTCCAGACAAGCCATCCCATCCACTGCAACAAAATGAGCCTACTCTGATCTGGGCTCAGGGCTATATGCAAGACTCTCCCTTTGTGGCCTGTAAAATAAATGTATGCAAAAGAAAAGGAAAGAGACTTCCAAGTTCTACATTGATTATGCCAGTCATTTTCACCACCCCCACCCACATTATGGCTTGTTCCACCTTTACTGTAGCAGAAAGACATGCTGCATAGGATGTTGGAAGCTATCATTATCTATTGACTGTTTTCATATTAATAAAGAGCTGAAGGCTAAATATGCTTCATAGGGACCAGGCTTTAACTGACAGGACTGGACCACTTTGAGGAGACATTTCTATCAAAGGAACATGTTGCACCTGAACTCTGGATTCTCCATGCATTCACGAGTCTCATCTGTGTTTGGTAATGTCTCTCACTGCTGAGTTTTCCCATCTGGCTGCACAGGCCTTGCAGGCAATTTGCAGCAGCTGATCCAACAATAATGAGATACTGTCTCCAGCTGCTCAGTCATTACTGTTAAGGAGATCTTTTAACAGCGATCGCACTAAACCATTTAGGGGAACTGAGCTCACTGCAATTGCAGTAAACCTTGGGAGCTGCACGCTGAAGGCAAAAAGCTGCCCCAGTCTAGCAGAACAGAGAACATACAAAACTCACTAATCTGATTGTACAAGAATATCACTCATTAGAAGCAACTGAATTTGAACTGAAGGCAGAAAGAGTCTGGAACTAAACAGAGACTGCTGAGAGCTGTATTTACCTCACTGCTCTGCCATAAACTTCCTGTATCATCTAGCACTATGTCAGTGCCAAGCAAACCCATGAGGTTTTTAGGCACATGACAGTATAAGAAATTTGAAGCCTTTTTACTTGAAGATACTGGACTTTGGATTCTCTGGCTCAGTGAGTTACTAACAATCACATTGGTAAGTTAATCCCACAAAGGGAAAAAAGTCTTCTGAGTAATAGTTTCTAGAAAAGATCAGATAAACCACATCCTAAAAGAAAGCATGAAAATAAGAAGCCACATGTGATCAGCTTAAATGGATGTGAGTGACCTCTGTCCTCCTATTACAACACAAGAGGATGGCACTTCTCTGCATCAAAATATTATGAGGATGAACATGTGAGGAACTGTAAAGCCCTCTGAAACTGTGGTACCTGATGAAGGCCCACAGGATCATTGCCAATGCACAGTGTGCCCTAACTTTGTGAAGGTGCTGCAGTGACTCTCTGGAGACACTGTGACTAAATGCAGATACCTGCTGTCCTGGTGCTGAGTAGCATGTTCTTCCTATACTTTGTGACTTGAATTTCAACACCACCACTAAATTATTTCAGTAGAGATTATTTTCCAGATTTACTCCTTCTCAAGTTATTGAAATGCACACATTTTTTGTAAATACTTAGGACCAGGGGCTTACAATTCAGTGTCTTTACACTGTGTCCATTCAGCGTCTGTAATGACTTTGAAGGAAGGTCTTGAGTCGTAATCTTTAGAGGTATCCAAAACTATCCACAACATTGACTGAAATTTAATTATTAGTTTAAGTCAAATAGAAGCGGAGGGCAATAAGAAGAAATCAGACAAGTTGAAATTATTAATTTGCATGGGGTTTGAGTGGAGTTTTCTGGGTTTATTTATTGTTTCAATATCATGTTCAGGCCAGGTATTTTTCCTGCCTGTATATTTTCATTGCTCTACAACAAGTTTTCTAAGGGCAGGGCATTAAGGCCAAAATTATTCTTTTTTTTCTAATAAATTAATATAATAATTCTATCAGAAGTATCTCAAAAATGGACTCAGTGTTATTCTCTTTCAGTTGTTCTGTTCTGAATATGCTAAGAGACAGTCAACCTTAATTACTAAAATACTCAACTGGTGCTAATGGGTCTTCATTGTTACTGGGGGTTTTCAGTATTTGCAGGAGCATTAGACAATGAAATCCAGTTACAATTTATCAGATTGTTTGTGTGGGTATAAAATTTACAGAGTTAAAAGTATCTGAAGTTGACTTAGAACTGTCTCATAATCGTCCTTCACAATATTTTTTCTGAGCATATTTTGATACAGCCACAATTTTTTCAACATTCAGTTGCTGGTAGTAAGCTATTAAGAGTCTTCATAGCAGGAATATGTCTGTGCAGAAATGATCTGGTCTTTTTGTTCATGAATAGCACCAGAGACAAGGAGGATTAGTAGCAAGAAACCACTTCTGTGTATGGTGTAGCCCTCCAGCATCACAGAGCAATACAGAGCTACAAGGAAACTCCACTTTCTCTAGCAGTCAGCAGGGTGCAAGGGAGACACTCCGCACCACATTGCTTCACAGCCAAAACCATTAATTAAAACCCAGGCAGCTCGACATAACATAGTGGATATTTGGTTTAGGCATAATTTCGAAGCTGGTTCAATATCCTCACATCATGAGACACACAAGCAGTCACATCTAGCTCATTTTGTCTAAAGGCCATCAGACAGAATACACTGAAAGCAACCTGACATTAACCCATTCAATCCTGGCCTAGTAAGCCTTTGGAAGAAGTGGAAATACACATCTTGCACCTGGCATGGCCTTAGAAATTACAGGAAAGAATCCCATCATTAAAAACAAGGAATTTCACAGAGGCAATTTATACTACTGTCTTAATAAGTCAGCATTTACAATCCCATGAATCAGGATTGTGCGCATGAACAGGTGTTAGGCAGAGAGAAGATGTGTGGGTGACTTCTCCTTACTCTATTTTTACATAACGTATGCACTTGCAAAACCAAACTGATTAGACAGATAAATAACTTAAATACTTGCCATAGAGCTCTAATGAATTGACAAGCATGAGATACTTCCATATTTTTACCTGATTTCCAGGAAGGCCTTATCCCATCATCTGTTCACTAAGTAACCAGAGCAAGGAACAAATCTAAAGCAATTTAAAATTCTGCTTTAGTTTTCAGAAGGGCTTAACATACACCATTCAGAGATTTGACATTTTATCTACAATGTTTAAACAAGCTGCTGAGAAATAGTCCCAGAAGAATATTTATTTATTTAGAAGGATCATTTATTTACTTGCAGTTCTTCAAGGTACAATTGCTTGATTGTCCTATCTAAACATGGTAACAACCTGTCAGTGTAACACCAAAGCCCTGAAAATACATCCTCAGCTAAGTTGTAACTGCTCCAGCAAATCAATAGTTAGGCTGCTTTATGACACCAGAGAACCTTTTCCTCTATCTCCTAATATTCAAACTCCAGAGACAGATGGTTACCTTCTGACTCTTACACCTCTCCTCACCTCAATGCTCTGGGAATTTTTATTCCTCTTCAACATTCTCTCCAGTTTAAGAGTTTTGGCCAAAACTAACATTGCCAGCAAGGAAAGGATGGTGTGAAGTGTCTGGCTGCAATACTATCTCCTCTTCAATCACTACTGTGTGGAGTCAGAAATGGTGCATAAAAAACAACGAACTGCTTCTGAGTTCAGTCACACACTGCAGTCCTGAGTGTAGCACAGTTACATATTCAGAGAAAATCCTGCTGCTCCTCTTACTGCAGAGACACCCTCAATGTCAGTGGGAGTTTGCCAAATGAGCACAGCTATAAAAAAAAGCACAGCCTAAGTATACAGACATTTCCTCATTTCACCTGAGAATCTGTAACTGCACTTTGGATGATTTTTTTTCAATTTATGTGCCAGACACGCAAAAACCCATCTTTCATTCCACGTCCTGTAGAAGGTGTTTTGACTGCCAAGGACATCAGTTCATAGTCTGAAAAATAAAAAGAAAACAGATGCCAGAACAGACTAGGAGGATAACTGGAAGAACAGAGCAGTTTTAGCTGAAAACCTAGTTGTAAAAATGAACTACAACAAGCACCCAGAATGTCCACTCAGAGCAGTGTAGAATCCCAAAAGTTCAAATGCTGCTTCCCTTGCCCTTGTTTCACAGTAGTCACACTGTCCCACAAGCCCTCGTGTAATTCCGGTTTCTCTGCTTTCCCTTCACAGGCCACGGACTCACGCTCAGTACCAGAAGAACTCAGCAGGATAGAGTCTTACTGCCTAAGTCAGGCCATCACAGAAGACTAAGCAAAGCGACCTACAGGGATTACAAGAGACCTGGTTTCTTCTGGGATATTTCCAGTGTATGTCTAAGGCACAGGATCTACCTGAAGAAAACCTTCCCAGAACTCAATTCCACCTGTTACAATAAACTTCTTTGACCCTTTAGCCCCAGCACTTCAGTCCAGATTCAGTCACTTTTGGGAGGATAAATAACTTGTAAGTACTGGACTCCCCTGCCTCTAATTGCTAATACCTGACTTATCTCCTACACCAACTGGGCCTTCATAGAGAATCTCAAATCTTTTCATTCAGAATTTCCTTCAGATAATTTGCCACCAGCAGTGACATGAAAATATGGTCTGGAGGGCAAAAGAAACCTCATACATTAAATTAATTGCAGCAGAAATAATTTTCCAAAACTCAAGAAGTTGAAATATCTTATTTGCAAACTTGTAAATATTACACCAACAAACTTTTCTGTAAAAGTAAATAGATAGAGGAGAATGTGATAAAAATTATTCCTGTTTGACAGTATATTTACAAAAGTCTAGTATCCAGTAAACTTAGTTAAACAAAGCCCTAGCAAACTTATTTATGAGGAGAACTAGTCTTAAAATTAACTGCATCACAGGCAGAAAAAACTAATAGATATCAGTGAAATAATTTGAAAAATTGCCTGACTCTCCATATCAACAATGTGACTTCATGAGAACTAATGAAGAAAAACAGCCATTCCTTCTTCATGTACCTTAACTGCTGAGGAATTAAGTGTGGTTTTCAGTGTCTGTGACTGCAATTTCACACCAGGGTCACTAGGACCACCATTAAGCCCACTTGGCAGCAACTGGTTGGGTAGTGACAATTTCAGGACACAAAAGCTTTGTTTGCTTTGTCAAAGCGTCCCAACATGGTGTTGAGCAACCTAAACCTCATGGTGTTTAGTAGATTCTAGTCGTGAACCACAGCAGATGAGAAAAAGACAGCATGGGTTTAATGTTAATGATGACAAGCTGCTTAATCACACCAACATTTCTCCAGAAACAAACCACATCAGAGTGAAATGAGTCTGCAGAACAGCAGCATTTCAGTAAGAGGAAACACCAACCAACTATCAAATACACACCCTGATTGTAGAGGTGGCTGACAACAGAAAGGAGCCAAGCAGCTGTTCCATTAAAGCCAGGCAGAAAACCTGTTGTGTCTCATGGTTTCTTTTCCATGAGGACACAGTATGCCACCGATCTGCACTTTGTTCAACTGTTTAGCCGCTTAATGTAAACTGGTTTATGTTCTTCATGAAGAGTTCTTTCGCAAGACGGTTTTTGCCAGTGCCAGATACGACTCCACACCCAACGCGGGGGCAGTGTAACACTGGACTGTACTGCAGAAGGGCTTACTTGAGTGAGTAACAGCGTGTTCTTTGGTTCTGTCCCCTCCCTTGTCTCCTTTCTCCCTCCCACTCCAAGGCTTAAGGAACATCTGCACATCTTGACACTGTTGCACCAAGTGCCTGTTAGGAAATGGAGGCACAGTTCTGCAACCACTGTCATCAGCCTACCAAAGGCAGGAAGGAATACCTTGCCTGGAAGCACAGTTACTCTTACAGTTTATCTCCTAGATATGGGTTTTACACATTAATAGGGGAATTGGACTGAAAATATTGAAAATGTCTTGCAACGTATTTTTCCATTTTCTCTGGATATTACTTACCTTAAATCTATAACAAATCAGAAGAATTTCCTGCTGGAAATTCACACTTCCAACTAGTATGATGATACTGAAATAAAATCAGCAAATTCAATACCATCTTTCTGGGTATCTGAGAAACAGATATCTGACGTTACTGCAATAGACTAATTTAAGGCATTAAGAACTGGAGATTTTCCCACACTGGCTCTAATAGATTTATCAGGTACATATTGAGAGACTTGGACACCCTAAAAATGCACACACAAAACTGACTTTTTGCAAGAAATGTCATTGTATTGTGCTTGTATAATGGACTTGAAGATCATGAAAGCAAGGAAGATTCCAACCAAGCTGTGTTCCAGTGAATAATAAGCACATCTTTATGAAAAAGATCTATGAAACTACATGCGATTATGTGCATTACATGCAAGGGCATCATCATTTGCCTCCTGACGATTTATATTGATTTTTTCCTATTAAATAATAATAATAATAATGTAGTGTAATCCAATGTATTGTAATCTAATGTAGTGTATTTGGTCCAAATAGGATGGAGTTCATTTTCCCCATGGCAGCCCCCCGAGTGCTGTGCTTTTTATTGTGGCCAGAAAGGTGTTGGTAACACACCCATGTTTTGGTAGGTGCCGAGCAGCGCTGGCACAGCATCAGCACTGTCTCTCCAGCATTCCCCCTCAGAGGAGGGTGGACAAGGTCTTGGGAAGGGACAGAGCCAGGACAGTTGACCCAAATGAATTCCATACCATATGACATCTGATCAGCAAAAAAATACTAAGAGAAGAGGAAAAGGAGCAGGGGAGAGTGGAAAGCATCCATTACTACAATGTCTGTCTTTCAGAACAGCTGCGGTCCAGAAGTCCTGCTTCCCAGGAAGTGACTTTCATTTTTGCTTTATTCAACTGCCCTTATCTTGACACACAAGGGTTTTTCCATCCTATTTACACTTCCTCATTATGCTGAAGGTACAGTGGGTGGTGGGCACCTGGCATCCAGCCTGGGACAACCCACCACACCAAGAGAAAGAGAAGTGAGTTGCATGAGTGGGAAGGAATTGAAGTCCTGAAAATACTGTCTGAAATGAGATTTTTTTCCACTTGACATGAAAAAAAAATCAAAATTAATTGCTTTTGACTTAAAAAATGACATCTGTTTTGCTAAAGACAAAGATAAGACAATAAATATTGTGATGGATTAATTTATGGTACTGCAATTTATTTACAGATTCCTGATAATGTGTTGATGGACTATTTTTAACCACAATTATTATGTAATCCTGAAGTCAATTGATACTTTGGGATTACATTTGAAACTTCCACAATGAAGATTACTATAAGAATGCTGCTCTAATTTTAGTAGCAATTAATATTAACTTCGTGTCTTTTTTCTACTAAGGCAGTTATTTTAACTCTGCCCCAATATTAGAATTGACTGGTTAATTTGAAACCTGGCAAAAGAAATAAATATTACTACAACCTAATGTGTCAACCATAACGGTACTTCACAGGTTCACACTGACTTTTATCATCAATTTCTACTCAGAAATTTCTGCTATTTTCACTGCTTTGGCCAAGAGGAAATGCAAACCAAAACTAATTCTTACTGTAGGAAGGTTATGCCACTTGGCATTGGCAGGATGTTACACCTGCATCCTTGTAACGTAACCCACACAGCATATTTGCAACTGCATTTTATTAACTGGTTGTTCAGATGGTATCCTTGTACCTCCTTGCACCTCCACCATGCAGACCTAATACAAACAAAACCAGAGCACTTTGTGAAATCAAAATAAAACTACCACTTGTGTTCCTATCAAGAGATACTAGTTTCATTTTGAGTTTACCAATAAAGTCTGTCCACCCTTGCTGTTATCTTTCCATTTAAGTAAAACAGAAGACTATTATATTATTTCAAAATCACAGAAGCATTCATCATAAACAAGATTCTCCTCAGCCCCATCCTGTGTGAGTCAAAGTTCTGAAACAGAAAGTGGGATGAAAAAAACCCACAAGAGTACATTTGATCTTTCTCATCTGAGCCCACATACTGAAAAGACAGCTAATTACAAAGTATTCACCTGCTGCCCTAAAATACACCCTTGAAAAAGTAAAGGTCAACCACTTCTTCCCTCCTTGGGTTGCAGATAACAATGAGCTGGCCTTTCCTAGCAGTTACACAGCTGGAGAGAGGTGCAGTTCTTAACAGCTGTGTTTTGCATCAGGAAAGACAGATGCAGTCTTAATATCAATGGAGGGGCCACCTAAGCTCCATGCTGTCTCCACAGCACTGGGCAGTGTTTTTTAAAATTCAGATCCACTGCAGAAAACACAATTTCAAGCTCAGGCTTTGCACAAAACCACAGTCACCACAGCCTCCAAACTGTGAAGTGAAATTCTGCAAGTGGTGACAGTTTTCTGGAAGGAGAGTACAAAACAGAGACTACGGAAACAGGTTAAATCCCCTTCGGCTGCTTTCCTGCCATGCAATAAATCTGCGTATGAATTCTGAGTTGGGTAATAGATAGAGGGATAGGAGAATCACATTTGAACAAAGCCAAGAAAATCAGCTAAAATGAATGGGACATTTGCCTGAGTAAAAGCAGCAAGACTCTTTCTGAGAATAGACTATACTACTCACCTGCTCAGAATATAATTATTCCAGCTCAGAGCTCTGATTACAGACAGGTGGCCAAACACGTTTCTCAACCTCTTTCTGGTTTCAAAGTCCCACAACTGCCAATCCAAAACAAACAAGAAATAAAAATTTGATAGCAAAATAGAAAAAAAATCTCGTTCCTGTCATTTATTTACGAGTAGACCACTGCCCAGTTCTGAATTGACATAAGGAAATCTTCAAGAACATTTGTTTCACCAGTAAGACAACAAATATTTCAACACCTATATCAGTGATGCCAAAGACAGGTTTGAAGGGGGTGCGCATCTGTGAGTTTAAAGCCAGCTATTTACGTATTTATAAGTTCATACATGGAAGCACTGGACTTCGGCACCTTCAGATTGCTGACTCAAGATTGCAGCAGGTAGGACCAGTTCTTATCTAGCACCTCAGCCAAAGCCACACAAAAACCTCTTGTTAGCAGTACTGTCCTATAACAGCAGGCTGAGATATACGTGTTTAATCAGACTGAAGTCAAATTCTCGTGTGTGAATCTATAAAGAGAGTTTTGCATTGAACTCTAAAGACATTGATTGCTACAGTGATCTTAGCAAGAGACATACAAGAAAACGTAGCCTGTGCTGAGTAAAAAATTTGACACAATTCCTCTTACTGATGGAAAAAACCTGACTGTAACAGAGCAACTGAATCATTAATTCAGTCACCAGCTTTTTGGTAGTTTTAGGAACTCCAGCACATACAGTTAACACTGCATGTCACCAAACTATTCAGTAAGGTGCAATATGATACAGGGAAGTATGTCTCCAGCAGAGTTCTTCTGTAGTTTACCCAGTCTTTTTCATTTTATCCCTAAAAAAAAAAAAAATCAGTATCAAGTAGTTTGGTGGCCACATTAGCTAAAAATGGAGAAAGACTGAAAAAAAGTAAGTTATCTAGTACTTTCATTTCTCCATCACAGATGCAAATTACAAGGCAAGTTTCTTCTTTTATCCAAGTCAGAGATGAAATGTATTTGAAATTGGATTTCCTATCAATGCTTTCAGTGGCTTGAAGAGTTCCTCCATTCCAGACGTGTGTGCTACAGCAGGTCCTACAGCAAGAGCAATGAGATGCTCAAGGCCTCAGTCTAGTATGTTTAGATCTGGAAGAAAGCTACAAAAATTAATTTAAAAAAAGGTAGATAATATGCTAGGGTGAGGGGAAGTATAGTTTGGGGGAGAGAGAACTCTTTTCTTTGGTAAATATGGAGAAAATTCAAGGGAATGCTTCTGTGAAACTTTTGTTGGCAAACATTCCTCCAATGTGAAGGAGAGTATCTCTGACAAGTCAAGATCTTCATAAATCTAATCTCCACAAACATTTATGTTTGCACAGCAGGATCTGAGTTACAGTTTATCCATTAGAATTTTTTAATCTGTCATCCCATATTTTAGATTATCACATCAATCACACTAATTTCTGCAACCAGAAATGAGTCTCCTTCTCCAACAGACACTGCTCCAAAAACATCCTTGTTCCAAGGTAATTCTTGTTTCTGAGAAAGACATAGGACAGAGCTATATGTAACAGTTTGTCCACCATCGTTGAACTAATGATAACTTTTAACCCACATATGCTAGGAAAAATTGCTAAAAGTTATTAAGGAAATTTTGCTTCTCATCTCCAGAGCGTGCTCACCAATGATGCTGGGCACATTGCGCTTGCAAAGCAAATCACTATAGTGATCAACTTCAGAACAACCTGCTCTGTCATGCAGGCCAGAAGAAGCTGCTCTTCAACATTTAATACCTACCCAGGATTACCTACCCAAGATGTTCTCATTTTGCATGACCCCTGAAGCACAGAATGTGCTACCATAATCCAAGGTGTGGCATCAGATTTTGCTAACTAAAATCACTCTAAAGAGCAGTTGAATCCATCAGTCTGTTTAATTACAGACCTGACTGCTGTAGCAGGAATTGTTTCCATAGGTTACTGTTAATACTGTCAGTCTTGGGACATACCTTGTGCACTATCAGTGTATATCATACCAACAAACCTTTACCCTGCCCATAGATATACATGAACACTTGCAAAGATATATTAAAAAAATCTTCCCAAGGACAATTACAACATATATGCATACAGAATTGTTTGGTTGATCTTACGAAGTGTTAAAAGTGTTAATAATCTTCAGACATGAGATTCATGTGTGTTCATGTTTAATTTGTGCATGTTTAATTTTTGCCAGTTTGCCAACAAAGATATAAGTGAGAATTTAGTTCAGAAAGTGCAACCCAGACCATAAACGATGAGACTGGTGTCCTCAAAAACAAGAGATTTTGAAGTCTACTCAGTGAAACTGCTGCTGTGGTAACTGGCTGCAAGATATCCAAGGCTGATTGCTGAAATATTTAATTAAGTGGAGATAGATCTGTTGGTTTGCTTTGAAGGCTATATCGAGATCTATAGGTGAAGGAAGCTATACGAGAGTTATGTCCCTGCAGTGTTTCTATTTTACCTGAAGGGGACTCACCATCATCTTTCTTGAAACACACATAAGAATTCACAATCTCTGCAAAAAACACCACACAGGAGAAATTAACTGGCATTAATCATTGCACAAGCCAGTAATATGAAGCCTCACTTCTGGATCCAAAGGCAAGCCTAGCTTTATGAAGGTAACAGTTCCAAGATCATTTCAGGCCCTCTCTTGACATCCTGTATTTGAAGATTCATCACACACAAATCAGTAACGCAAAATACCACCATTTTTTCTCAGGCCTAAGCCTTTCACCTTCTCCTTGTAATTGTCTCTCTGTGGTTCAGAGAAGGTCTGAAGGACCCAATTTATCCTGGGTAGGCTCAAAACACTAGACATGCTAGACTAGATAAAAGCCACAAGTCACCAGATTCTTCAAACCTCCATGTATTCAGTCAGCTAGAACTGAGAAGAGAGTCCATTATATTTTAAATTGTACCACAGTTCATTACCAAACGTGGTGAGATTTCTCTTTTTTTTGCCTTTGTTTCTGTCAAAAGTTGCTATTAGCAGAATTTTTCATATGTGCCTTCACACGTCAAAGCCTCCTTATACAGTAATTAATTTTTTTGCTTTCTGGTGTCTATTTCCCCCCAAAGGTCTACCCCACTGATACCTAACCACAGGAAAAGGTTTTTGAAAACATGCACATTGATCAGGCCACAGCAAGCTCATGACAGCACATTAGCGAGAAACGAAAGCCAATACAAGTATGAGACAGAAGAGTCATCCTCTGTGGTCATCATCTACATTAGGCTGCAAAGACTCCTAAACATTATTTTTAAAAAGCCAAATCATTAGCATTATGAATCATTTAATGCTAGATTTTTATGTATAAGAACTTATATTCCTGTAGTGTGCAGAGCAGAATGCTGGAGACTCAGATTTTTCAGTTTTCTCTGTGTTTTAGCTTCCTGGTTTGAATTTTCCCCAGAGAGTAGTAATTACAATGAGTATTAAAAGTTTCAGAGGCAGAAAATACTGTTTATCTCTACAACTAACTTTCTCTCTTCAAAAAAAATTCAACTGACCAAGTATATGTACTCTCTAAATTAAATATACACATAAACATTCTATATGAAAGTCCAATGACAAGTTGTGGAGAACTTATTTCATGCAAATCTTCCATACTCTGTCCTGAACCTTCTCCCCTAATCCAAAATTCAGTTTATTTACCCTCTTAGCTGTGGTGCTCCTTCTCTATGAAGATAAGCCAGAAGTTACTTTCTTCTGTGTCTAAAATTTTGTGGAGTTAAACAATTAAGGAGGTTTGCAGGAATGGCTTCAGATCTGCACAATGGGATATGTAACTATACTTTCTAACCAGAAAAAGGTGAAATGTCACTGAAAGGAAACTTCACTATACAGAAAAACTTCTATTTCTAAAATCTAGATTTGTCATTACTTTTGAAAATTTTACAAAGCCTTTCTGAATCTAACCAAGTAAAATAACTCAAAAAAATTAAGGCATTTAATTGCAGTATTTGATGAATTACAACACTTCTGAAACACAGTAAATATTTTTCTTCTTTAACATTAGTAGTTGGCATTGTGCAGCAAGTGAGTAACAGGTGAAATCATCTCTGTAACCCATTTCAGGCTTTTCTTCTCTTGTGAGTAATTCATCTACCCCAAATTCATTCTGGTTGCCCTTACAATTCTCATCACCTACGTCATAGACTCATGTACATAACAGGCTTTTTTGTTAGGGGAAATTAAATTTCGTTACACCATTTTGTTATTTTGCCTGGGTATTAGTGAATATCACTGACTTTTGATAAGACTTTGGCTCTCACATGTCTGTGTCAATTCTCAAAATGAGTCTCAGGAAGTAATAAGTAGTCAGTACTGTCACATCAAACCCCTCAATTAACAAGTAGGTGAGTGGAATCAAACATGGTATTCCTGATGCCTGTATTCATTTGTCATCAAAGGAAAACAACACTGTGATTTATTCTTCAGATTCCCCATTTTCAAATCACTTGATTATTCACACTCGCTTATGCTCATTCATTTCTAGGGTATTTTATGGAGCAAATTAATCTACGCCCCTACAGATGAAACCAGAGTCAGTGCTGGCGACAGTTTTCTCCAGTTACCTTTCCCTACAAGTAAGAGCCACAAGATTCCACCCTCTCTGCATGTCTTGCACTGCCATGTACCCAGCGTACCCCCTGCCCATTCCTCAGCACAACCCTATACGATTTGTAGGGTTCTGAAACAAGACATGAAAGAAAATTAATGTTTTAGGGCCACCAATTCATAAGATGGGGGCCAAAGGAGAGACAGGTAAAGTACTAGGAGTTAACCACACTGAAAGAGCTGGAATACTGTCTGTGCAGAGGTTATGAGAACCCTAGAAATAGCCCTGAGCAGGTATCTCTTAGCTACTTTGTATTATTCTGTAACAATTGCTGGAAGTGGTAGATGCACTGAGTTTACCACTGAAGATGCAGACTGTACCAACTTACCATTCAGT
Organism: Atrichornis clamosus; assembly: GCA_013400975.1. Classification (NCBI taxonomy): domain Eukaryota; kingdom Metazoa; phylum Chordata; class Aves; order Passeriformes; family Menuridae; genus Atrichornis; species Atrichornis clamosus. The sequence continues at coordinate 89,689 of WBMZ01003358.1, forward strand.
GTGCCTGGAAATGTTTGCTGTATTGGAACACACCTTTCCAGATGGAATAGGTATTTTCACAGACCTTCACATCACCACTTTTTGCTTTGCTATATCCAACCTCTTGGACCATTGGAAGCTAAGAAGGATTTCTCTGCTAATACATTGAAGTGAAAATATGACTGAATTAAGAAGACAGTTGAAATACATCTTTATTTGTGATGGATAACACCAATCCCATCAAAGGCCTCAACAATCATTACGTAAAATCTTCAAAACAGCTTGTCTCTGGGATGGGAGATGAATAGCAGACACAGAACACCAAATCATGTCCAAATAGTGTTGCTCTAACTTGAGAGATTTGAGACATCTTTCCTTCCATTCAATGCTAAGGACCACACTTTAACAAAGCTGCTTGAACCAGGCCACCCTACCAGCAGAAGTTCCAGACCTGGAGTTTCTAGCACAGGTCACCTGTCAGACCTTAGTGACCTCTTGTCCTCTTCTGAATTGGCATTTGGACTGAGGCTGCCAGCACGCAGTGATGTGTTTCCTGCATGCAATCAATAAGTCTAGCAGGGAAGATCAGTTTTGTAGTGCATACACTGCAGGGCCATTAACTCCAGCACGGGACCTGCTGGATGTCAGAGTCCTCCCTCAAACCAGGGTCACAGGCACTGGACTCCATGATCCCATTCCCTAAACCAGTATTCCAATATGAAATGGGAAATAGATACAATATATCCCTGAGGAATAAGATCTTAAAAATTACATTCGCATTTCCTTGAGTATCAAAGAAACAGATGATGCAGCAAAAATAAGAAAAGGGAGATCTGAATTATTATAGGAATATTTTATGAAAAAAATTAGCTTCAGTCTTTAACCAAGATTCAGACAAAGGCTCAGATCAGCTCACACAGGATAATAATATCTTCACCAATTCCTAGTAATATGCACTTCTTCACAACATTCACTGAGATGAATGCTCTGATGCCAGTTTTTTGTTTGTTCTGTAATTCTGTATTAACAGTAATGTGGAAATTGAGCTGATGTTTTCATCAATCACTCAAGATTAGTAAATTCTTTCTCTCCCATGTCTGTGAAATCTACTCTTTCACGCACAGTCTGTGTTACTCTTCTTCAAAACCCGGTGGCAATGAGAAAAAATGTCTTAGAAAAACATAACTGGAAAATAGAAGTATTTCTCCTTTATACATTCTAGCTTTATTACAGCTGGTCTTCTGTGTTGAGAGGCGTTTTCTGTATGATTTATACAGACAACTTGGCAGAAAGTTAATTACATTGCTTGGATCTGTGTCCCTCTAAAATAAGTGCAGACATTTCTGTGGAAAACTGGTTGTGTATAATAAGAAGTAATATTTTGGCCCACAGAGAGACCACACACATTCACTTGTATGTGAGAAGATTTTATTCTCAGTGGATCCCATTCCTTTATACTAGAAGAAGACATAAAGTAAATTACTTACTATATTTAAGATTAGCAGATTTTCATATGGGTTTATCCAGGACTGACTTTTGAATGGTTTTTGGATGCCTTTAGGTTTTGGTAATCCCACAATGTATTGCAAAGGCCCCCATACCACAATTTAGGAAAGGACTGCAGTCCTTGATGTAGAACTGAATATATTAGCTCTAACTCAATTCCTTCTTGTAAGTTACAGTATAAATCTAGGTTTATATAAAATCCCTAAGAACCTATGAGGTTCAACTGGGCAACATAGGTAGGGCAATCTCCAGTATCAACCCAAGCTGGGGGGTGAAGAGATCAAGAGCAGCCCTGCCAAGAAGGATTTGGGGATAACAATGGATGAAAAGCTGGACGTGAGCTGCAAATGGGCACTCACAGAAAACCAACTGTATCCTGGGCTGCATAAAAACCATGTGGCCAGCAGATCAAGGGAGGTGATTCTGCCTCTCTGTTCCACACCAGTGAGACCACACCTGAAGTGCTGCATCCAGCTCTGGGGCCTTCAACACAAGAAAAACCTTTTGGAGTGGGCCACAGAAATGCTCAGAGGGCTGGAGCACTCTTCTCTGAGGACAGGCTGAGAGAGCTGTGGTTGTTCAGCATGGAGGAGAGAAGGCTCTGGGAAGTTCTTATCGCAGCCTTTCAATACTTACACGGGGCTGATAAGAAAGAGAAGCACAGAATTTTTAGCAGGGCCTGTTGTGATAGGACAAGAGATAATGGTTTTAAACTAAAGGAGGGGAGATAAATACTAGACATAAGGAAGAGATTTTTTACAATGATGATGGTGAAGCAGTGCCGTAGGTTGCCCAGAGAGGTGGTGGATGTCCCATCCCTAGAAACATTCAAGGCCAGGTTGGACAGAGCTCTGAGCAATTTGATCGAGTTGAAAATGTCCCTGGTCATTAGAGGGGGTTTGGACTAGAAGATTTTTGAAAGTCCCATCCAACCCAAACCATTCTATGACTCCATCTGAAGAGAATAACATGTACTCATCTTCTAAAAGATGTTTCATTATAAGAAAAATTATTTTAAGTACATTACTTCATAGAAAGTGCTTATCATCTCACAGAAAATTTAAAAAAAAAAAGAAGTAATATTCAATATCTCTGTTGGCTAGATTCATCTAAGATTATTAAACCAATTGAGTTGTGTATCTTAAAAGTTCTAAAATTCACTAATTATCCGATCAGTTGATGGAGCGGGGCAGAAAGAAAGAAAGCACTGCTGCTGAAAGGAAGATTTTCAAGACTATTACACTAATTAAGAAAATAAAATGTTTGTCCCAAGAATCATGTTTCCCAGAATGATATAAAAGCAGGGTCTCCTTCCAACATTAGAGATGTTCAAGAGTATAATTATTACAAAGTATCAGTCAACAAGACTATTAGCCCATGTGTTCTGACATCGCCTCCTTTTCTTAGAAGTTCAGCTTAACACATCCACAGAAACTTCTCAACATATAAATTAAAGATTATACTATGCTATAAAAAAATATATTAGCTATGCATCTCTGAAGCAATCTAACTCAATAGTTATGGCCAAAGGAGTAATTATGTGAAAACAGCTATTAACGTCTTCAGCACTGGCCTTGCAACTGTTGCAATCCAGGGAAGGAGAGAACAAGAAAAACTGTAATCACTGACTAAAAGGTTCCAACTTAATAAATGAACAGTCACAGGGAGATAGCAGTAAAGTAGAGAAGAGGTTTTGAGTGTCATATTATGGTAATAGATTTTCTAACAGAAGTACCAATGCTTCGCATAAGAAGTCAATTTTGAAATTAATGAAAAGAAACATGTGGGTAGCTGGAGCATAGGTTTATGTTCCAAAAAGCAATGGATAATGCCTAAAAAAGAAAAAAAGAAAAAAAGATAATGTGACAGTGTTCACTAGGAAAAGTAAACTGATTAAATATACAGCAATAGAAAATAACACCTAAATAGGAAGTGTTCTGAAGTCTTTTTTTCACATGTAAAGCAGATTCCATATGTTCTTTCATCCTTGACCAAGAATCTGACCACCTGCTGTCACAACAATATTCTCAGAAAGCCACTTTTTGGCAAATAATTCATAGCATCTCATTCTGTCTACGTGACAAAATGAACAGCTACATCCTGCAGAAGTGAAGCAATTATCTTCTTCACACACCGTGCTTCTTAAAGCAAGTGGAAAACTGAGTCACCCACGCTCTTCATGCGTATTTCTTACAATAACTTATGGGTAAGAAACCCATCTTGAGGGCTTCATTGGTTTAGTTTCAATTTTAGTTTGCAGAATGATAGCCTCAAGAAAGAGGAGAGAAGTTGAATCAAGTAAATGACAAAAATTTCTCCCGACTTTTCACTAGCAGACATTTCCTAAATGGACCTTCTCATATTACAGTTATCCATGTCAATAAGATAATATCCTCATAAGAGATTCCAGGCCAAAGACGAGATAAGAAAACACATCAGCAAAGCAAATATGCTGTATGTGCATTTGAATACTGCATTACTCACCCCTTTCTTTTCTGTTTCAGTTGTCCTGTTTTTCCTTCCTTCCAAACCTGTTGCAGCATGACTGCTATGTATAGTCACAATAGTTTTTGTGATAGAGAGTTTCTTAGACACCTGAGGTGTTACTGGAAAAACAATTTTTATGGAAACAATTCCTTATAAAAACATGCACAGGGATATTTGTCAAGTGCTTTTCAGAATAGCACTGATTACATGTTAGCAGTCATTGGAAAGCAGATCTGACACACTAAGTGGGACAATGAAAATACTGACATATGAAGCAGTCGCCCTGCCTTCCTCTCATCAGTGAAGAAAAAGAGACATTTCTACAGCACTATTCGTCTTATCCTAAACAAGATGTCTAAAAAAGATCAGATGGATGATTCCCTTTATAAAGAATGCCTGTTGACTACTGCATCTCATATACAGTCTTAGATTTATTGACTAGTTACACAAAACCCTATTGAATAAAAAGTTAATATCAGATTTCCCAGAACTACATAGGCTTTCACCACTGCTTGTGACAGCAACATGCAGGACTTTCTGTTCTAGATACTGAGGAAGGAAAGACTTCACACTATTTTGCAACCGGAGTTTCCTAGACCTGGATATGCATTTCTGAAAAGCTCTGGTGCTCTCCTTAGCAGAAAAGAGAATTGCGCTTTCTGACCAACATCGTAGGAACATATCCCAAATGAAGGAGCATGTTTTATTTGCTCTCTAAACGTATCAATTATTAATCAAGAATTCAACTTTATTTAGTTCCCTGCATCTTCCAGGAAGCTCTTTGTGGACATGCAAACCCTTCCTCGCTCTCCCCTAGCACTGCTGGAAGCTGGAGTCAGCACTCTCTAAGCTCATTCAACGCTTCATCAGCTCCCTCTGTTGCTGACGGGGAGAAACAGCCTCCCCTAGATTCAGCTCTCCTCCAGACCAAGTCAGAGTGCTGGAAGTTTGACGTACACTCTGAATGGCCCTACGGATTATCTCTCCTAAGGTGAGTTGAGTGGTCGCTGTCCCTTTGTCCGTATATGAAGCCTTAGGCATTGGAGGAGAAACAACAACACAAGGCAAGCTCCTCCTCCAACGAGTGTACACTACACCAAATCCAGACCTGCAGACTGATCCGAGTTCTGCAGTTACAGCTGGGTCTGCAGGAGCTCATATTAGGCAAAGCAGAAGGAAATGAGTGAGAGGGGCCTGTGTGAGCTCTCCTGCTGTCCTGTCTGTTGATGACAGCTGATCTGGATGTGAAGGTACCAGAACAGACCCTCTGCCCTCTTACAGTCCAGTGAAACTTCAACCCATTCCCATATATCCCCACCACAGAGGCAAAAGAGGCTGGTATGCCACAGGCATTGTCTGGCTAGAGATGAGACCTTCTTTTTTCTCCTTCCTTTCACCCTCCTCAATGTCAGCTGTCTGTACAACCTGCTGCCCTAGGCTGTCTGCACACTGGTAAGGGGAACCTTGGGCCCAGCCTTCCTCTCATGACAGCAGCATGCTCCTACTGAAAAAATCACAGGATCAACTAGGTTGGAAAAGACCTCTGAGATCATCATGTCTAACCTGCCACCGAACACCACCTTGTCAAACAGACCTCGGCACGGGGTGCCACGTCCGGTCATTCGTTAAGCACTTCCAGGCGTGGTGACACCACCACACCCCTGGACAGACCATTCCCATGTCTAATCACCTTTTCCGTGAAGAAATTCCTTTTAATGTCGAACCTAAACCTAATATCTTGAGGCTATTTCCTCTCATCCTGTCACTGGTTGCCTGGGAGGAGAGAGTGATTCCCACCTGGCCACAGCCTCCTTTCAGACCGGTGTAGAGAGTGATAAGGTCACCCCTAAGCCTCCTTTTCTCCAGGCTAAACACCCCCAGCTCCCTCAGCCGCTCCTCACAGGACTTGTGCTCCAGACCCTTCCTCAGCTTTGTTGCCCTTCTCTGTACTTGCTCCAGTACTTCAGCGTAAATTAAAAAAACATGAGAGCATGCTGGCCTGGAGCTTTCTCTCGCCTGGGCAGCCTGCAGCATCTGTGCACTGCCAGAATCCCGGCAGTGGGAGACGGGAAACATCAGTGCTCACCGCGCACTAGCTCCCCGCCTCAGGCTGTTTCAGAAATCCCTGCCGAAGGCCATGCTCTCTCCGCACGGACGTGTTTCTCTGCGTGCTGACCGGGCGCGCTGCTGTGCTGGCGGCTGCTGCCATCGTGTGCCGGCAGCGCAGCGCTCCCGCTCCTCCGACGCGGAGCGCTTCCAGCGGGAGCACCTGGCCCTTCCGAGCCTGGAACGTGTACCAGCGAGAGGACAAAACACCAAGATTAGCCACGGGTTAAGGTCATCCCGACCCTTCGCGCTGTTCATTTGCCGTGTCCTTGCCGAGGAACAACAGCCGCGGATGCGTGGCTGAGGATGGCTCCGGCAGTCAGTCAAGCGGGTGAAGACAGAGCAGGGGGGGGCAAACAGTGCGAAACAAATGTTTCTGATCAGATAAATACACCTGAATCTGCTGTGGCACAGAAAGACTGTGGCAAGGAAAAGAAAAAAACCAGCCTAAATTCGTGTCACTCCTGCGCTAAAGCTACATCACTGGCCTTTGCGGGACCCGAGGCACCTTCAGCCACGTAGCTGTGTAGGCTATGGGTCTAGTTGTTCCTGAGAGAGGGACACTGGGAAAATCACGTGTTGTCTGACTGGAACCAGGACGGTTCTCTGATCTTCACCTCAAGAAGCACTTAGATCTCTTCTGATTTCCAACCTTCTCATCACCACTGCAGCGTGCCACGTCATTATTTCTAATGTTATCTTACACATTTTAATATATTAGAGCATACTAAGTAAAGATTAAATTCCTTCTTTTTCCATTTACATATGTTCAAATTCATTTATAGAGCAATCTGTGTCAGAAATTCATAAAACATATCTATCAAAACTTGAAAAGTAAGAGACCAGACAATATTAAACAACATATTTTGTTTTTCAGATTGATTTTAAGCATTGTTTTAGTTGAGAGTAACAACAGGGGGCACAGATAGAACAATGGTCTTTTCAGCAATTATTAGGTACACCAGTAAATATTTATAATATATTGCATTTTGTTTTTGTTACTTAGTTCTGAAATAATATTAGATGCAAATTGTAAACTGCTGAGATGTAGCTTAGATACTGGGATGTGCATGGATTTTTTTGTAACCAAACACATTCAAATTTGATTTTAAGTCAGCATTGTGCAAGTCACCTGTACTTGCTTGTTGAGTACAGCTTTGTTAGTTTCAGCACAGAAGCCTGTGTCATTTCTGTTCCCACCACCAAAACACCATGCTCACAGGCCTCTCTGCCAGGCGAAGATGAAGCCTAACATGTCCTCCCTCAGATACGAATACTGAAATTTCACAGTGTTTCCCAAGCATCTCTCTGTTATGTAGAACTTTGTGAAACTCTCCATATAGTCTTTTAAACAAAATTAACATGGAATTTAATTATTTAGAGATTATAGTTGAACACATCACTATGATGTTGCATAAACCAATTATATTGGTAGTGGTACTGAAGTCACTGAAAAGGAAGAAACAACCAGATTCCAGGTTTACATTCAGAATAGCCCATTCTATTTCCATCCTTTTAAATGCAGCATCTAAGTGCAGCAAAAAATCAGGGTAATAAAAAAACAACTGAGACAGAAATAATTCTTCAATGTCGGTTTGCACTGGAAGGGAAAGAAAGTAAGCAGAGACTGACAAGCAGCAAAATACCGCTTGGCTTACACCTGAGATTCTCAGCTAACTCTCTTTTCTGTCATGCAGACCTTCTCAGCAAAGCTCGTTGCCAGGTAGCCAGTAGCAATTAAGAAAGGAACCCATTTTCCATTATCATCCCCTCTCTCATTGCAGAAGAACCCACGTTATATTATCTTCCTTTATGACAGACTATTACCAAGGACTTTTTCTCTGCCCCATGTGCTGAAAAGGGTTTTACAATGCTGCCTGTGATCCCACAGCTGATGACATGCAGGGCTGAGTACATAAACAGGATGTTTTCAGCCATCCTGCCTTTCTTCTACCTGAACAGATGGCCTCCAAACTGCTTCTCCAGCTCTGTCTGATAACATTGCTGCCTTCTGCTGAACAGCTCTGCCAGATACACCACAGGGCCCAAGGGATGTGCTGGAGCTGCACTACAGACCCACAAGAGGCCCCAGCAGCTCTCAAGACAGTGCAGACAAACACTGGAATATCCCACACAGGGCAGTTAAACAGAGCAAACAGCACCCTTAGATGATGGGAACACCCTTTTCATTCATTTCTTCTTTCGCCCCCACCCCGAGAGATCTCTGTACATTACATAAGATCTCAGAAGTCAGGCAGGCACTGTGCTATGAAACAGATGTTTCTATAACAGGGACAAAAATGAGCAGCTTGTTCTTTCCGGTCTGAGCTGAGAGTTTCATATTTCAGCTCCTCCTTCACATTCCAGGCCTGCCCAGGCTCCTCTCCAAAGATTTCAAAAATGGAGCCTCTCACAACTAGTTATCCTCTGAAATACTCAGTGCCCAAAGCCAGGGTCTTTGTTGTCTTTCTGTCTATGGTTTTGTGCACCACCATTCTCTGCCTGCTGCAACTCAGGTTTTTTAAACCTAAATTCAAAGATTTTTATTCTTTTGAAGTCAAGGATTCACGAGGAAGGATCATTTCCTTGGAGAAGTACAGAGGGAAAGTAAGTTTTATTTCAATTTTTCTGTCTTGAATCCTTACTAACAAAAAAAAGTTTACATTTCTAGGTAAATAAAGGGTTCGGTTGTGGGAGTTTTTGGCAGCAATTCGTACCAAATTCCTGTTCTTCATACAGCAAGCTGGAGAAAATTTATTTTATCTAGGCCTGATCCAGGAATTAAGTACTATATCTAATAAATCAAGAAAAAAATTCATGTTGTTTAGTATATCAATATAGTCTAACAGGAAAATTAGGAATGGTAGCATGTTGGTAGAATGTTCTGTTGGATTTTGGAAATTCATCTAGTAAATATGATTTTAGTGCATGTCCTAAATACCTGCTTTTTAAAATGCTTATGTTTAAACAAAGATGTAAGATGAAGTTTATCAATTTATTGGATTTTTGAAACAGATTGTCTGAAAGTAAATATCTTCAGCTGCTTTCATCATTATCTGCTTAATGAAATGATGATCAGACAGATTAAGTTTAGCCTTCCAACAGGAACCATCATGTTAATGAGAGATGCCATTTTAAGATTTAATTGTAATATCTACTCCATCTATAGGGTTTTTCCTTACTATTCTAACTTTATTTCTCTGAAGGCAACTTTGGTTGTAAACGTGGCCAGTTACTGCCAATACACAGACAAAAATTACATCGCACTGCAAGAGCTACACAGAGAGTTTGGTCCCTCCCACTTCACGGTGCTGGCGTTTCCCTGCAACCAGTTTGGAGAATCAGAGCCTAGTTCAAGCCAGGAAATAGAATCTTTTGCCAAAGGAAACTATGGAGTAACATTCCCTCTTTTCCACAAAATCAAGATCCTAGGATCAGAAGCAGATCCCGCCTTTAAATTTCTAATAGGTAACTGTTTTCTTTCATGTATCAAGCTGCCTGTAACCATGGTACTCTCACTGAACTCCAGGCTGTTTTTGTCAGAAAACATTGTAGTCTGCATAAACTGTGGAGAGAAACAGGCACTCAGTACACAATTCATCTCATTTCAGTCTGGATATCAAAAATATGGGCAGAAGAATTGAATCCTGAGAGCATCAGTTTCTCCTCACTGATTATAAAAACACTCTGCTGTGACCAGCCCAGCTAGATACACCCATTTTGTGGATGTATTATCTTGAGTCCAAAGACTCCCATCTATGAGATCTCACTTCAAATTACATGATTTTTATTAAAAAACAGCCTTTCTTATGGACAAAAATGTGGTTGTGGGCGGGCCGTAAAATTACCGGAAGATTTTACATAAACACATGCAGATGAGATTCTTTTTACAGCAGAGTCATATGTCCACTTTTATGTAAACTGTATTGTAAAACAGGATTATATATACTGTAGTTATATAACCACTGATTAGTGTTAATTTGTCATCTGAACTTCAGGGCCTAGCCTACAACACCCTACATGAATACTCCTGTTACAGGGAGCACTCACTGGGCTTAAAGCCTCATATTCTCACAAGCAAAATTAAACTCTCTTCAGTTGACCAAAGAGCTCATAGACTCAAAGCCAGTGAAAAAGCCTCTCTTAAAGTTCCTGAACTTTGACAAGGTCTTTGATCCATATAGACTTATGAAAGAAAGAATAATTAAAACATAACCCTTTTGTAACACATCATTTTAACTAGACAATAAAGGAGGGTAAAGCCCAAGCCTGTATTCCATATCCTTGCCCTCAGAGTCTATTTCAGTTTCTCACAGTGCCTCTTGTCAGAAAACTATTCCAACACCTAAGCAAAATCTTTCTTAAACCACTTAAGTGTTCCCTCTTGACATATCCTCTATGATACCTCTTACGTACTTGGAAATTTTTATTATTGAGGAGTCACTTAGGTGGTCATCACTGTCACCGTAACTGTGTTTGTTCCTACCTCCTCTTAGGTATGATACTAAAAACCTCAGGTAATGTTGTCATCCTGAGGAGCCAGAGGTCCAGTGGAATTACTGAGAGTTTTCTCTCAGTTTTTTCTAGAGGAGACTAGAGCACAAAGGTACCAGCTATGTGGAATGAGTCCAGATTCTAAATGTCAGTGCAATCAGTGTTAAATATTAATACCCATAAAGAAAAAAAAAATTTACTCAGCATTCTCTCATTTGGCATGCTGTTCACTCACAAGAAGGAGAAAAATCCTCTGGCACTTCAGTATTTTGAAACAGTGTTTCTCTTCCCACAGTTCTGTGTTTCACATTAAATTACTGTGCATTTTCAATTACAGTTTCTGTTTTCTTCATATAGCTGTCTTGATAATCAGGCGGTCGAATATCTTCATGCTACACCACCCTTTTGTGCCTGTGACTGCTAGTAACAGGAGGGCAACAGCACTGTCTGATACTCTGATGCAAAAATAGTTCATTTGCAGCATAAATGTGGTGCCAAACTTCAATCCATTGCTTAAAAAAATCAGTTTAGGCTTCGGCACCATTCCCAACTGAACATCTATTCTCCAGTCAAAATCTGCTGGAGATTTTTGTGAAAACTGGCTAATCAGGCCATCACCAGTATAACTTCCAGCTCTCATCTCACTTCCCCAAAACTGACAGAAAACTGTGGATTTCCTGAATGAATATGCAGCCCTCATATCCTCTTCCCTAGGAAGCATAGCATAGTAAAACAAGGAAGTCTTAAAACAGTTTTACAGAAAGGGAAGAGCATCATTGAATTCCCACTTTTCAGATCATTAACAGCAGCCAGTAAATCCATGCCCAGACTACTAGCAATGAATATGATGGGATTACTTCATCATAGTCAAAGAATCAGTGTGGGACATGGAGACAATTCCAGGTGTAAGTCACTAAAATGATCTGATTTAATCCTTACAGATTCTTCAAAGAAAGAGCCTCGATGGAATTTCTGGAAGTACCTTGTCAGCCCTGAGGGTAAAGTTGTGAAATTCTGGAGACCCGAAGAGCCAATAGAAAGTATCAAGCCAGAAGTAGCATCATTAATCAGGCAAATTATCGTGAAAAAGAGAGAAGACCTCTGAAAAAGTCTTTCAACACCATGGGGTATACATCCTTTACACATTCCTGGGAAATGTTGCTAGATGCTAAAACATCAGGTGATTTTACAACTACCCTTTAGCATTGGTGTTTACAATGTGTCTATTAATGTTGGGCTGGCCCTGCAATGGCCTCAGGAACGACTGAGGTTACTGAGATGGTATTCAGTACCTTAACAGGGAAGGACCATCAACTTGCATAAGGTTTATGATTTGGTGCTTTTTTAATTGCTGACAATAGTTAATTAAAATTGTCACTAGCAGAGAGATAGTTAGAAAGGTTTATTAATAAATTACTTGGTATTTACCCAGGTTTTTTTCCCATTTACCAGTAACAAAGAGATTTTCATATTCCATTAACACATAATCACCTTGTCTGAAAGACATAGTGCCCAGAGGCATCCATTGCAGGGTTTCTAGATATAAACATAAGTGAAGATACCAGATTTGCAATATCTTTTCAAGGAAGACTACTGCACTGTGAAGCTGTCAGTTACAAAAAACTGTACATGGAAAATAAAATTATTAAAAAACTGAAAAAAATGTTTGCTTACTTGCTCTATATTTTGATTATTTTACATTTCCATTTTACCACACCACCTTTAAGCTCTTCAGCCTTCTTCATACATTGGTTCTGCAGTACAGTGCTTCGCTGTGAGCTCCTCTCCTGCCGAATTACCTCGCTTCTGACCTGGATGAAGGCAGGCCCTGTGTAAATATACATGGTTTCTTACAGAAGGATTCAAAGGGCAGCAAAAACCAATTGCCTGGCACTCTAACAGACGTCTTTCTGAGACAGTCCAAGACAGTGCTCTCCAGCCATCCATCTACCTCTCACCTCTAGAATAAAACTAGAGTCTTCAAATACAGGTAGAATGGGATGAAGCTTCGTGGCTCAAGACCCACTCCTCTCACCTTGCAATCTCCCCAATCCTGCATGTAACTGCAAACCCATTTGCAGTTCTGTTCCACTGCTCTATTACAAACTGCCCAGTGTTTTGATTAATCTGTTTGAAGAAGGGAGGTAGTAAAGTTCAATAAGAAACCTCACTCCAGCTTTCCACATCTTAAAGGAGGGCTGAGAGAACAGAAATGAGAGAAGCCTGTGTCTCAGTAGAGTTTTCTATATGAAAAAGGGGGTGGAATTATTGCTGTTCTCTTGTAAGTCTAACAGTGACTGAAAACACATAAAATGCTTCAAAACTTTTTCAAATAAAGGCAGCCACTTATTTGTATTAAAAAGGTGATAAACTCAAATATAATTCTTTTCAAAAGAGCTATTTTTTTCATTTACCTATTGAATTCACTGAGAATTTCACAAGAAAAACCCAAAACACTGAAGAGTAAGTATGTAAAAAGGTTTTGAAGACTGAGTCATGGTGCTGATGTGGAAGATTAAACAAAGGCACTCTCAATAATGTCAAGCATATTTTTGGAAGGGGACTTAATGCATGACAATTTAGCCATTTTAATTTTCAGAGCTCAGTTAAGGACTTTGTAAAGGTCTGATTAGAGCAAATGAGCCTGCTGCTTTTGTTTTAGACCAACCTCTGCACTGTTTGCCATTATCCTTCAAGATTCCACATAAAATCTGTCAAGACAGTGCCTGTTCTTGTGCTGAGGTCCTGCTTTTTACTCCGGTCTCCTCCTGCATGTACAGTTCCAGCCTTGAGAACACTTAGTGGGACATGTCAGGTGATTTTTGTCATACATCTCTGCTGCTCTGATGGAGGAGGAAGGGAACTGAGATATGGACCCTCTCCCCCCACAGGGAGCAGTCTACAGTCATGGAACTAAATGACAGGACACACAAGTGAATATCTTAACTTGAAAATGTACATGTCTAAAAAATGCCTGTCCATTCATGTGCACTGCTATAGCTCCCTGGTTTTTGTATCACTGAATGAAAAAGTGTAGGTATAAAGAAATGTTGGGTGCTGTTAGAGGAAGACCTGAAAAAAATGTCTGCTTTAATCCTGGTACTGACTGAAAGTTCTTCAGCACATGGGAAATTTCACTTGGATCATTAAAACACCCAAGATAAACAGCGCAGTATAATTTTCTAGTTTGAAAGGGCTCAGGAGGGAAGAAAATGTGTACACCTTGTTTGTGGCTCGCTCACTAAAGCTCACATTGTTTTTCAGAGGACACAGTGTAATCTTGAATATCTCAATGCCAGCATTAAGATCAAGTGTCTTTCCTGGTATTCAGAAATAGCATGTGATATTAGCAAACAAGTGGACAGAATTGCTTAACTCACTCTTTCCTGAATTATGTTTACTCTGGAGTTCTAGAAAAAGAATGTTTTGTTTGAGAAAACAGTCACGGATCTTCTCATTTCACTATTTAGTCACAATGCACTACAGCCATCTTCTGAATAAATTTGAATATATGTGCCATTCAGTCCTGATGCTAGACAGTTCAGGTTTTTCGAAGTTTATTGCTAATTAACATTCTTCAACAAATTAACATTCCTCCTTAACAAAAGCTCAGTGTGTTTGTATTACTCAAACATCATTAAACATGCCAGCTCTTCCTATGCAGTATTTAGGGCAGATCACTGATAAACTAATCACTTCTTTCTTAAAACCATGTTACTAGTTATCTGGAGCAAAAATAAAGCATCTTTAATGGCCAAATCAACACAAAGTTGGAAAGGAAAATAAATAAAATGAAAGTTAGAATACTGTTATACAAGCACATATTTAGCTATAGTCAAAAGTAAAGAAAGTAGTATGAATACATATTCATATGAATATCCACTTAGAGTTAATTGAAATTATAGCATATAAAAATATAAACTCCAAAGTTTTAAACAGACAGAAACATATTTATTGGATTCTTAAATAATCTTACCAATTTAAGATTAAACCCCACTCCTAAAATGGTTAATAAAGGTCAGCCCATGAGTGTTAAAGTTATTTCATCTCCATTTGAGCATAACTTATTGCATCCTTTATCCTAATCATTCATTCCCATCTCAAGCTTCCTTCACTCCTTAGGTTTGACATATCCTATTTTTCTCAAACAGGGATCACTTAACTTCGACCTTCTCTTTCCAAAAATTGTCTGGGAGTGCAAATATTCTAAATCCTTTTCAGTCACCAGTAGTACATGTTCCTGTACTGTCACAAAATACTTGTTTGCTGAGCCAACACATCCAATGCTCCTTCACACATTTAGAGGTGTAAGAGAAACATATTCACATAGGGTGCAAACATGAAACTCTTACTTAATAGTTAAATAATTCAGTAGATTATTTGTAAACCAGTTGGGGTAGCTGTATAAGTGTGTGAAATACAGCTACACTTACTTTTATACTCTGTTATGCTTAACTTTATACCCTGCATTCACCCAGTCTGCATAACCTAGCACAGCTCCTTTCAGTCGGGGGAAGAGGGCAGGCATCGGACCAGCTGAGGATCCTACGAGATATTTGTACCAGCGGTGCTTATGTTCCCGTGTCAGTAGTGCTGTGCTAATCTGACAGTGTAGTCAGTTGCTGGTGTGTGAAGCACAGCTAACTAACAATACACTGCCTAATCACCACACGCAGCAGCAGCAGCGTCTCCCGGGCTCTGCAGACCTTCACAAACCCTGGTGCTGTGTCTCTTCTCAGGAGACCTTCACTGTGCAAGGCACTTGTAGCAGCACCTAGATAAAGCATATAATAACACCTGTAGATGCCTGAAGTGTCAGGATGAGGATAAAATTAACACTGTGTTGGCTGTGGCAGTATGTTTGATAGAAGCTTGCGGTGTAACATGAATCAAAAATATCAATGTGCTTTATTTTTCTAAGTATAGTATTAGTATTATGTCCTGTTCACATTGTGTCTCCTGGTTGGTGAGAATACGTGCAGTAGTTTTAATGCATCGATGTTCACAAATTAAGTTATCCTGAGAAGCAATGAGAGAGGAAAAACTCTAAGGCTGACTTTTTATATGCATACAATGGTAAAGTATCTAGTTTTCAGATTTTGTATTCAGCTCATGAAAGTGACTTTAAGCCTTTTTTGCTTATAATTACCCAGTTAAAAACAACCAAACAACCAAACAACCAACCAAACAAAAAATGCCTCCTAAAAAACTACCAAGTTTCATTTGGCAAGTATCACTATTAAAAAAATTAAAATCAAACTTCAAAACTCTTGTGAAGTTTTTGACAGTGCTGTTCTTGCTTTAAAAAAGCTCACTAGAGCTTAAAATCATTTGAGGTATTTGAATTATTTACCTGCTTCAAGTATTTATAAACTTCCTGTTACCTTGGTATCTTAAAGCAGATGAACACCAGAGTCTAAATCAATCAAAAGTTCTCACAGTTCTTTGACTGTTGGTGAATAATGGAAATACAGGATACCACTATAATACCAGAAATGAAGCTGACAGTCAGAAAAAGCAATAATCAGGAGAAACCAAAATATTTCTTATACTAGCAGCTGTCCATGTTGATGGCCAAGATATGTGGAAAAAGAGAGCACTGCATGTTAGCTGCTGTCAGGATTCCAAACAGCCAACATACACTGCCATCCCATCACACACAGATGCTTCACCTGCATTCCTGGAAACAGAATCCCAGCACCTTCCGCGGGAATGGCCTTTAAGCAGCAGTGAGCAGCCCTGCAGCAGGTGACAGTGTAGCAGTGACTGCTGCATTTAGGTACAGCAGTCAACTAGCAATACACTGCCTACCCAACACAGAGCCCGTGCAGAGTGAGATGCCTCCTGAAATAATATGCCTGGAAACATCTCTTTTTTTCTACCTAAATTCGGAATTATTCACCTGTTTTGAGGTTCAGGTTTCATACATGTATATACACAAGTTCAAACAGTATACAGTGTCATGAAATAAATGTCACAGATAAGTCTCTGATTCAGCAAGACTTGAATTAGAGCAATAGTATAAAACCTGTGTGGAGTTCCCAAACTGTTCAAAGGAAATGGATAATGTTGCAAACACTTTATTGTTGTAGTTGTAGGAATGCCAGGGTAGTATGTTAGCTCCACAAGTTAATTTGTAATATATTCATTTACTTCAGTCCTTTCCACAGCCGGGCGTTTGCTCGTGGTCTCTGTTGCAACCCTGACCTTAGTCTAGATAAGCCCAGAGTCAAACTCTATATAGTCAATTTTAGGTTATTTTGAAATTAGAATTATCATTGGTTACTCCATAGTGCAACTTACCTGTAGGTTATGAGCCACAGCATACCTCCTTTTACAACCACCTAATGGAGAAAGCACAGAGATTTCAGGATTGAACCTTATTAGTTTGGGCTGGGTGGAGGTAAAATTTTACCTTCAACATCCATTTCGTTTGAAAGTCCTTTGAAGTCACGCTGGAAAGGAGGTACTGAGTTAGACTCTTTGTATAGAAGCCAACAAATACCTTATTTGAAGCCTTCACTTTGTTTCTTCAAAACCGGTCTTAAATCACTCAAAATAAATCTTAACACAAAACAAAGCATAAGACCTTTACTTCCTTGAGTGCTGCTGCTGTTAGCAGCCACAGAAAGTACTGGCTAATTGATTTCTTCTTGTTCCACAGCAAGAGGAGGCCACCTCTGAGTTTTCCGTGATGCTTTTGAATGAAACAATAAGGAGTGCAGCTAGCAGCTGTTGACACATCGGAGACACAGCCAGCTAATATGCACTGCCAGACTGTTGCATTCTCTCGAGTGTTGGCCATTAGTTCCCCTTCACCACCAACCCTAAAGTTTTGTCTCCTAGAGCTCAGTCATTGCTCACTTTAACAACATGGTTTTTCCCATGGGCTCACTTACATAAAATATATCTGTCAAAGCAACATTGTCAGCACGCTAGAGGTTACATTTCTATACTGTCACTATATCTAACGGCACACTGCTTATTTTCTGCTTCACCGTTTTTTGGTATGGCCAATTCCATTGACACCTTCACTTCTCACTCCACCAGTCTACATGTTGCAGCCTTACCAGGTTTTGGGATCTATGTCAACTGCTTAAGGCACAAGCTGCCTGTATATAACCTATTGATTACTGTTAAGCAATTTTTTTTGTGATTAATAAGTGTCCTACCTAGGTTCCTACTGTACATGCGAGTTCTCTGTTGTCCCCTTTATCTTTTACCATCCTCTAAATTTGGACAAATCAGCTTGCAGTGCCAACAGAAAGAGAGCTCTGCAAATCTATACAATCCCTTCCACCAGGTCAAGTAACTTTTGCTTTTAAAGAGTGAGCAGTCCCTCTAGTGCTGAAGGAGAGAAACCCAAAGGCGTCTTTGTTTCCTCCCCTGAACAGATGTCACTTTACCATAATTTGTGTTTTTCTGACATTGCAGGTGCTACGGTTAAGAAAGTGTGAGAAAGGTTAATAGAAAAGGACAAAAATGAGGGGGGCGAGTGTTTCAAAAGAACTTATTTTCCATACTTTCCTTCCCTCCCTCCCTCCGAAATGTACAGAGTGGAACTCTGTGTGCAGTGCATACAAAGGGGTGCAAACATCTGTGCCTGTCCTTACCTTAGCCGCTCTCCGTGGGCTTTGCTTTCTGCTCCACTTCAGGTCTTTTCCAAGTGTTCTCATCACGTCATGCTTGCAAAAAACAGAGACACAACACTTAGCAACCGCGCAGCTCAGTTTATTCACCCTAAATCACCCTCCATCCAGCCTTGCTGATGGCAAGGCTTATCTAGGAGCCACGGCCCCTGGGCCAAGATAGAGCAGCCGAGGAGGACATCTCCGCGACCGCCGTCCTCCCCAGAGCACCGGCAGCTCCCGCACTCCCACAGGGCACCGTTACCAGAGCAAGTCCTCATCCCTCCTGCTCGTCCTCCCGGCAGCTTTTTCTAATTTCCACTCCATCTCTGCCGGGGCTGGCTGAAGTCGCTGCCGCCACCTCAGTCGAGGTGCCCTGACCTGGAGCAGGACCCCTTCGAGTGAGTCGGCCCACACGAGGATAAGAGGATGGTCCAGGCAGGTGCGTGGCAGAAAACCTACTCGCACGGCAACCTGTAGGGAGGGCAACTTATAGCCCGGCCAGCCCTGGGGGCGCGGGTCCCCCCTGGGAGGCGGTGCCAGCTCCTCCGCCGCCCACCGCACCGCTCCCTGGCGCCGCATGCCGCCCTTTAAGCATCCCGCAGGCGCGCCCGCCGAGGCGGGAACCCCTGTCCCGTCCCGCCGGCGGGACGCGGCGCGCCCGGGCTGCGCGGCGGCGGTCCCGGCTGGCGGCAAAGCACCCGGAGCGGCGGGCCCCGCTGCTCCGCGGACAGGGCGGCGGTGGCGGCCGGTGCCAGAGAGCCCTGGCTCGGCCTCGGGCACGGGCAGCCCGCCAGAGTGACACCCCGGGCGGCTGCTGCCCGCCCCGCCAAGGACGCTGTGCCACCGCCGAAGCCGTGTCCCGTGGGGCTGCCCCGTGGCCATGCCACCACCTCGTCCCTTAGCCCCTGCCTGGGGAATGGCACTAGGGCAGCTTCACAGAATCACAGAATCAATTAGGGTGGAAAAGTCCTCTCAGATCATAGAGTCTAACTTATGACCAAACACCACCATGTCAGTTAGACCATGGCACAGAGTGCCACATCCAGTTGTTCCTTAAACACCTCCAGGAACACTAGCTCCACCATATATAACCCTGGGCAGCCCATTCCCATGTCTAATCACCGTTTCTGTTGAAATTTCTTCTAATGTCGAACCTAAACTTGATAGCTCGAGGCTATTTCCTCTTGTCCTGTCGCTGGCTGCCTGGGAGAAGAGACCGACCCCCACCTGTCAACAGCCTCCTTTCAGGGAGTAATAAGGTCTCCCCTGAGACTCCTCCAGGCTAAACACCCCCAGCTCCCTAAACCTCTTTTCACAGGACTTGTGCTCCAGACTCTTCACTAACCTTGTTGCCCTTCTCTGATCTCCCCTTTGGCACACGCTACACGCAAAATCCCTCACGTCTCGTGTCAGCTGTTTCTCACCGTCACTTTGCCTGCTATGAGGATCCGGGCACCACCGCACAGGAGGAGAGGTCTGGGGGGCAGTGCCAAACTGAGGCACTCAAGCCAGGCTATCTGAAACTGAGAGCTGAATGCGGTACAGTTTTCTCGGAGACGAAAAAATGGCACTGCAGACCTATGCACTGCCGGGAGCCTGTCCTCCTGCCCAAGTCCCCAAATCCAAAAGTGAGCAAAACCTCACCACCACCATAAACTACCAGACTCCAAAAACAACCTACTATCATTTGCTTTAATGTGACAGGCAAAGGCAGAGACTGTGGGAGAAAGTGTGAAGAATCGCTTTATCCCAGCAGATGAGTTGCTCATGCATGTGTTTTATGGAGTTCACATTACAGAGGGACTGTACACATACTTAGGCACTCACTTCACTTGAGAACAAGTTTGATAGGAGAAAGCTAAAACATGGTTTTTTGGAAGATAGGGTTTAGTTAAATCAAAATATATAGAAAAAAAAGAGTTATATGTACAAGAAACTTACATATTTTTTTCAAAATAAGTTCAGAATGATTATTTTTCAGGCCTTGTCATAGTTTCAAAACCTGGGGTGACGCCACCCATGTTTTCAAACGACAGATGCAGGCAGACACACAGCATGTAAAAGAGCACATTTTTCATATTTCTGGATTTTGGGTCTGAGAAATAACATTAAACATTTTCTAAGAGTAAGAAACAGACAGACACTTTTTAAAATGTGCGAAAGTATTCTTCACTTTCTTACTGTTCCTAGAAAACAGAAAAGATTTTTCTAAATTTCCCACTGGGACAGAATTATTTGAACCAATAAAAAATTCTTCTGCAAAAATCTTCTCATGTAGTTTCTTATTTCCCACCTAATTCTATTTCAATAGCTGCACACTTCACATCTGCAGAAAAACATCATGCAAGCAAGACAATGGAGGAGAACATTTTTACTGATGCCTGAGTAACAAGCAATAATTAAATATCAGATGATAGAGTTGTTTTGCCAAATCAAAGTAAAACTACTTCCAAAAAGTGTCACCTTATTACCTCCCTTTGTATTGGTAAGGACACAATCAAGCACACCCAGAACACAAAGTGGCTGGGTCACTCAGCACCTTCTTAATGCTTTCTGTAAAACAAACAGCACAAAAGGCACTGCTAGCATAACTTCACAAAGAATTGTTTGCAATGCTTCAGTTGTTCGTTTAACTGAATGTGAGTTTTTCCGACAAGAATAACTTTTAACGAGCACGGCCAAATATCGTAACCCTGCCTAACAGCAAACTCTGGCATGCGTTGCAAAGCCAGCTCTCTTGAACACTCAATAAATCAGCAACACTCAAGTGAAGTGTATTGAACTGTTACCTATCAGACCAGTGTTTGGGGCTCTTAACTAACCTTTTTCTCACACTGAAAAGTTTCTTTCAGATGAGCAAACCTGTAACCGTGCAGTTTGTTTGATAGTGGGAGGAAAGATGTTGCAGTCTGAGATCTATACGGTTGTGAACTGGAATAAAAGTCAAAAGTCTTTCAAAGTCGATTGGGTTTTGTTTCAGTTAATTAGAATTAGGATTAATTAATGCTGAGCAAGGCATTAAAGAGTAAATAACATGACCCACTGCAATTGTTGTTACAAGCAGTGATTTCTGCCCATGAACCTTCAACTCATGCATGCACACATTCACCATGAACAGATTATAAGAAAAGATTTTGAGGTTTTCCTATAAAATTTCTCCTGAACACTGATTAGCAACTGCGAAATATGCCAAGATATTACATTTGGTAGTAGCCTTAGGATAAGTAGCTCCCTAGATGAAGTCAGTGGTAAATAAAAATAAGCAGGAGTGCAATGGGAAAGCCTGAACTTCATTGTGTTTGTGGAGGAGAATGTGCTGGGTTGTTAGGAAGGTATTATAACACCAAGTATAGCCTTAATACTCTCTTCTTCACTTGAAACACATGGTGTTTTGGAAATTGAGTGCCAGGTAAGAACTCTGTTGTCACTTTGAGATTGTAACTGGATTTTAAACAAAGGAGATTTGTTTTAGAAAAGTTGTACACAGCAAAGTGTATCACTTCTGTAATGCCTCCAGCATCTCACTAATGTGTCTTCAAAGGGAAATGAGGTCACCTGGGTTAAGTGTCTTCATTTCTTTCTCACCTGGACTGGTTTTAGGCTTCTCATTATGGAACCTATGATGCAAATTTCTCAGTTATTTCACTTTAGTACTAGACACGTGGCTGAAATTTTGTAGCTCACTGTAAAACTATCCTCAAACTGATACGTAAGAAATCATGTAGTTTGTCCTCACTGGCAGCAGATGGTGCTGATATATTGTGCCTGGGACATCTTTGAAAGCTGGTGTTCAGGTTATCAATCCCATAGTAACATAGTTGTTTTTTCTCATCCATCCCTAAAGTCTTTAATACAACATAGTCATCATCTTCAGATATCAGAATTTATCAAGATAAAATGCAACTTTACAGTTTGAAAGTGAGGTTTGGATACCAATAGCAAGCTTCACAACATTATCAGAGAATGAAGCACTGACTAACAAAACGCCTTCAGGAAAAGCTGGATTCATCAATCCAGGCTGCTAAACAAGGACCACTAATATTTTTAGGACCCAGGTACTTCAGGTTATGATGAGTGTGCTCCTTGCCAAATGATTGCTGACAAGTCATGATGGTAGCTTACACCAGGTTCTGGCAAGTAGGGAGATCTCAAGAGCTGGTCATAGAGCATTGTCTTAAAAGCAGTAGATGACAAGCTGTCTCCATGTCAGAGAAAGAGGGAAGTGAAGAAAAACGGGGTTTAGGTATGTTTTTAGGAAAATTTTGCTTAAATAAAGGCCTAGTTGGACAAATCTTGCTAGTTAAGGAGCAAGAGACTTAGATATTTAGGGCATACTGGACCAAATACTTTTCCAGAAATTATGTAGTCACTGTCTGTGATATCCAGGATAAACTAAGAAAGGTGTAAACAAATTGTGTTAAGAAAAGAATTACTGTCTTGAAGTGTGAGGAATCTGACTAAGTTTTACCATAGGTCTGCATTGCTATTTGAAATAGGTGGAAAAAATTTGTTGAACATATAGAGGTAAAAATTTGTTTCCATTTTGCAGTTGCAAAATCATGAGAGATTTCTGGGAACCAAGGCCTCCAACTTCCTGCCAGGGGGAAAATTATGTCCCAGCTTTGTTACATGATTACTGAGGAGAGATCCTGAGATATTATTTTTTCTTCCTGTATTTCTTCATTGTTCTCTCTAGATTTTCAACCATTATACCAGAAAGATCCCAATCTTGCTGCCTGCTCAGTCATATCAGTGCTTAAGTGCTTCTGGGTGGGTTAGAAGATCATTTCTCACAGCAGTACAGGCAAACCACTGGGCCTTTCTAAGCGGCTGACAGCAGCAGTAGGTGGCAGTTCCCATTTTTAGAAGGTGGGTTTTCACCCTCAAGCATTTCTGCCTGCAAGAGAAAACAGAGCAAGCAAGGGCAAGAAAGGAATCAGGAAAGAAATAGGGACTCAATTCATCTGGCTGTTCACATCATTTCACACTGCAATGAGCAGCTGTTGTTTAGACTCCAGAATGAAATATTGTTGACCAGGTAACTGGAATATTCTGGCAGTGAACTCACAGCTTCATTTTAGCTGCACAAAGCAGAGGTAAATAAGATGACAAGAGGAGGAAACAGTTCCTGCTTGTTTGCTGGGACTTACATAAAGGCAAGCATTAACATCTCAGTCCACTCTGCTCATTAGAAATCTACCATTTTCATTTCTCTTTTCCAGCAGAGTAAAAGTGGTTGTGAACATGAGGGGAGTGAACTCCAGAAATGTCTGTCCACTACTATTCTTCAGATGAACCCCAACACCCAAACGTTAAGGAAAATTACATCTTCTATGCAAACAAGTGAGAAAACAAAAAATATGTAACTGTTCCTTGTGTGCTGCTTTCTGTCACAGCAAATATGCTGCATTAAGTGCATAGACTGGCACATAAAATATTGAATACTGTCTATATACAAATTTTTCTGACTCTTGTCCATTTGTGCCACACATTCACCTGTACCTAAACCTCTTTTATTTCCAGTGTTAAATTTAGCACTAATGACAAGCCTGGTTGGCAAGCATATGTGAGTAGACTAAGGCTCTATTTAGCTCAGGGAAGAATTTGTGTCAGCTGTCAGTTTCTGGTTTTATTGGTTTGAAAAGAGAGAGGTGGAAAAAAACCCCAAGAAGACAGAGGCACCAAGGGATAAGTGCATTTTAATAAATTATATTAATTTGCTTATAAAATACAGTTGACTTCCAGGATTTTCAGTTTTAAAATGACTTTCAGCTTTCACAAAACGTTAGTCTATTTCTTAATCAGCACACTATAGCAATTTCCTGGTTTTTCTTTTCTGTGAACAGATCAAAAGCTGTCCTGCTAGGTCCTTCATCCCAGGCCTTCCTGCTGAGTTTCACTCTTCAGTGTGTTCTCCCTCTTTTTTGTGCGTATTACAAATCCATTTCAGCACACCACTGCTACAGTCTCAGTCAAGGCTTCCACATGCTGGAATGGTGTGTTGGCATTAGAGAGTGTACACAATGTAAAACTACATTTTGTTTAACCTTGGATAAATTCCAACTCAATAAAAGAACCTCTGGTTTCATTGCCAGCTGCCAACTGCATGCCTATGTAATATTTCATCTTGGAACCCCAAGCGTCTGGATTAATAAACCGACAAAATACCACTCAGATGTGGTTCTCTCTAAAGATTCTCTAGTAGCTTCTATTGATAGCACAATCATTATTTGTACATTACTAGTACCAAACTGCTATACGTTACTGTAAAATTAAGTACTACAAAAAGTAATTACAGCTCTGAACAATTAAGAACTGCAACTATATCCAGGGCTTCAGGCACCTGCTGCAGGTGATTTTCTCAGGTCGTCTTGGAGACAGGGCAAGGTTTCTAACATTCTTTTCTGGATAAGGGTAATTAACTACACAACTCAAAAAACGCTGTCAAGTCTCATTGGAAGCATGTTTCACTCGAGTAATTTCTGGCAGGTTCCTGAAATTCTGTTGCATTTCCATATGATTTCCCATGGAAATAAGTTTCTGGTTTCACTTCAAAAGACTAATATTTAGGGAATCATATCTGACTATATTTTCAATATAGTTGAACACATAAACTAAGTTTTCACTTGACATGTTTTTCAGGGGTGTGTTTTTCTGTGTCACTCATTCAAAACAGATCTGTTTACAATTATCAGATCAAAACAGATCCTTATAATAGATAATAACACTCACCCCACTATTGAGATAACAACTTCAGCAAACCAGGTGTGCAGTTTTTAAATGACACAGGTTAAGTGGTGTCCTAATCACATTGCAAACTTAGTATTGAAGATACCCTGTTTGTACCTTTCTCTGTAGGAAATGTTCATCTATTTCAACTCTTTCACTTTTTTAAGCCTCTAAAATGCTTACTTGATATTCAGGGTATAGGTATGGGTCAAATCATCTCTGCCAACCCACAATGTGCAAAATTCCTTCCCCGCACAGGAGATACAAGTCCATTCCAGCTCCTCTCAGAGACACTGTGAGTCTATAGTCCTGCAAAGACCCTAGAACTGCTGGATTCCTGAGCCCATTCAAAGGCCCACTGAGAAAAAGGGGACTCTGAATTTCATCTGGAGACACAAATTTGATAGCAAAATTAAAAAGGAGAACACAATATGAACATACACACAGATTGAGCTGTACTGGAGACAATCAGACCAAACAAGAATAAAATGGTATAAAATATTTTTCAATATTTTTTCTCTGTATCTGTTTTATTAGTAACACTTTGCACAAAAGGAAGTCAGTGTGAGAGATTCAGCTACTGACTTCAGCCTTATGTCTTCCTTTCCTCTTTGTTTTGTTGATATGCCCTTGGTCTGCATTGCACATCCCAGAACACCCTGGCATGTGTTACCCCTTACTGTGATAATATGAATGCCTTTTTGATAGCTCTAGTTAGAATTCTGAAGAGTACTGTACAGAAGTGCTGGGTATCTACCTCTTATCACCTATGCAATCATCCCTAGAGCACCAACCAATTGCAAAGGAAATAATAGGAAGGAGTTTTCTAAGAGAAGAAAGAACTTAATCAGGGCTTTTAAAAAGTTGAGCAGTGATGTGTCACAGGTTCAGGAGTGATTTTGCAGCACTCTTTACCTCTCACCATGAAAAACAGTGCAAAATGTCCCAAGGACACAAACTGCTGGAAGTCAACCTGAAATAAGTCAGGAAACTTCCTTCACCTACTAATTTCCACCTGAGATACTCCTCAGAGAATTACAAAGCTGCTTCTTTGCTGATGGACAGTGTAAGCCCTCTAGAGTATAACCATAGACAGAAGACTCTTTGCAGCCAGAAAATAAACTGAAAAGTAAACTATTTATTAACATAAAATGAAACATTCAGCATCAGTCTAAATTAACAAATAGTCCTATGAAGTCAGTATTCATTTGAAGTTAGACTCTTCAAGACTTGAAGCAGAGAACTGATCACCTAATTTTGAGCAAGAGGGGCATTTTTCTGCTAGTAATATAATTCTTTTTATTGCATACTTCATGATTGTTACTTTTACACAGCAATGAAGTACTGAAATGCAAAACAATAAAATTGAACAGATTAAACAGCGATTGTTCATGCAGTAGCCCTTGGGCCAGTCAGGACAGGATAAAATGTGAAAAATATGCTCTACACCACAGCCAGGGAGAGTGGTCCTTCCTGAAGTCCTGGCAAAAGGCACCCAGGAGACTCATGGATGACTCCTGGAGTTCTGGAGCTGGGCATACAAAGGATCCAAAGCCTGCTACACCCCAACTAAAAAGAGTTTCTGACATTTTATGAAGGGGTTTGATCTGCCTCAGGAGTGATTGGCACTGAAGCACTGCTCCTCCTGACACCCTGACTGCCCGTGCTGGGCTAGATGTTCAAAGGCAAAATCCCTTCCACACATCATGCCACTGATGCTACATGGAGTGAATGGATCGCTCTGATCACACAGTGAGCTCAAATAGGAAACCCCAGTTGCCCAGAGATCTTGGAATTCATCACAAATTGGGCCAAAGGTGAAAATTTCAGGCTATCATCGTTACCAAAGGAGACACTGACACGTGCTGAGAAGGCCTCACCATAAAATCAGCTACCAGAAAACGGAGAGCAGTACGCTCTCTTCACTGATGATTCCTGCTCTATTGTAGGGACAAACCAGGGTGGAAACTTGCTGTATGGAGTCCTACACTGTTGAGGGACAAGATGGCAGGTTGCAGAGCTGAAAGCTATCCAGCTGTCTTTAGATATCACTGGATGAGGAAAATGGCCAACACTCCACCTCTACACTGACCCGTGGATGGTGGCAAACACTCTGTAAGGGTGGCTAGACTGATGGAAAAGCACCGATTGGCAGTGCAGAGGTAAACTCACCTGGGCCACTGAGGGCATCGCTGCCCAGGTGAAGAAGTTGGCTCTAAAGTGCATCAAGTAGATGTGCATGTACCCAAGGGCTGGTCTACTGATGAACATCAAAACAACAGACAGGTGTATCTAGCTGCTAAGATTAAAGGGTGTCAGGTGGATCTGGACTGGCAAAACAAGGTATTTCTGGCTTGATGGATCCATGACATGTCAGATCATCAGGGAAGAGATGTAACATCCAGATGCGTTTGTGACCGAGGAGTGGACTTTACCATGGATATTCTCTTCCAGGTTATGCATAACTGTGGCAGATTATTTACATCACACCCCACAAACCCATCAAGGCAAGCACTGCATGCTTACAGTGGTGGAAACAACAACTGGATAGCTGGAGACTTACCCTGCACCTCACAACAATGCCCAAAACACCATCCTGGGCCTTGAAAAGCAAGTCCTGTGGAGACATGGCACCCCAGAAAGAACTGAGTCAAACAACGGGACTCATTTCTAAAACAGCCTCCTAGACACCTGAGCCAGAGAGCATGGGATTGAGTGGGTGTACAACACTCATTTTCCTGCACCAGCTGCTGGGAAAATTGAATGGTACAATGGACTGTTAGAAACCACACTGAAAGCAATGGGTGATGGGACCTCCAAACATTGGGATCTACATTTAGCAAAGGCCACCTTGTTAGTCAACACCAGAGGCTCCACCAGTCAGGCTGACCCTGCCCAATTAAAAGCTCCACACACGATAGAAGGGAAAAAAGTACTTACGGCACATTTGAGAAATGTGTTAGTTTGGTTTGGTCCTGCCTCAGGCAAAGTCAAATCCAACCATCAATTGTTTTTGCTCAAGGTGGTGCACTTGGTGGGTAATGCAGAGAGATGGGGAAACATGATTGTACCTCAAAGAGATTTGATTTTTGGGTGAGAACAGTGTAATACTGAATTGTATAATATTTCTTGCTGAATGGTACTGTCACTGTGTGCCATAACTACCATGGGCAATGAGTATGGACTGCTCCAGATACACCAGTCATGAGCTCCTGATGCAGCTCACAACCAGCCAAGAGCACAACAACCCTCCTGCCCTGGAAGACATCCAGGAAGACAGAAGCCACAGTCACAGACAAAAGGAACTTAACAGGCAACTTGGAGAGACAGCCATTAACTACAGAAATTATAGCTGTGCTTGTGGATATGGATATGGAAATGGATATGGATATGGATATGGATACGGATATGAATATGGATACGTATACGTATGTAGTGTGGGAGGGTGTAGCATCTGGGCATGATGTAGATTATATAGAATAACGGGTGAATACTGCCCTGGTTTCTGCCAGGACAGGGTTAATTTTCTCTCTCTCTCTCAGAGCTGTGTGGGCATGCCTAGGCTGTTACTCTGTACCACACATGTCTCTGCCAGAGTTGGGAGGTGGGGGTAAGTAAGGGATTCTCACTTCTAAGAAGGAAAGGGGTGTGGGGGCCATATGGTTCTCTGTCTCGGAATGCTGCGCAGCACCAGACTGCCTCGGTTGTACTCCATGAGCATGTTGTGTGTAATCACCCTCTTTTATTCATTGTTGTTAGTAGTATTGTTGCTGTTACTTTTCATTTTCTTATCTCATTGCTGTTTCCAGTAAATCATTATCTCAGCCCGTAATCTCTGCCTGTTCTCTCTCTCCCTCTCCAGCATGGAGGTGGGTAGTTAGGGGTGGGGAGCAGCTGCATGGAGTGTAACTTCCAGCTGGGCTTAAATCAAGACACTCTCACAGTCAAAAATTTACTGGGTGAAAAAGGGGATAAGCCTCAAAATGTCAAGTTAACCTATCTTAACAAATGAGTTCTGGTTTTAACTTCATTATCTGCATAATAAATCTGGAGATTTTATCAAAAATGATCACAACACATGAACAACCTTGAAGACACTTACTAATTTATTTTTCACAGTATTTTACTGAACAGTATAAAGTAAATATTGAATATAAATAGTCACTTGCTATCAGAGTTTGAACAGGTGCTAGATGCAAGGCAGACTTTAAGACTGTTTCTGCTACACCTATGGAAGAGTTGTGCCAAAGCAAACCACAGCCTTTTTGACCTCATTAGCTTTAGTTGTTTGTTAAGGCTGTGCAATGCAAAATGTAAATAATGGCTGCTGACCATTAAGTCAATGTTTAGAAAAGATGAAGAGTGCTGCTGTTGTCATAGAAAAAGTACTGCAAAATGCTTGCCTTTTGCTTAACATTAGACATAGACATTTCTTTAGAAAAATATTCAGGACAAAAAGATCAGAAATATCAGTAAAATTCCATTTATCTGCAATCACTGAAGAGCCAAACCCAATAGGAGTAGTTTAGTACTGCTACAAGAGCATCATAGCCATGTAACAGTCTGGTCTCTATGTGGTTACCAAGTGTCTGAGCCACCTCAATGCCTGCCTGCAACCACACACTGTCTGCGGCAAACCGACAGGAGCATCAGCTGCATCTTTGTGATGGAATATGAATGGGAGTTGTAGAAATCTGTGTGCTTCAAAAACAGTGATCAGACCAATTAAATGGCACCAAATATGTGCCTGTGTTTACATATAAGTTGTTAAGAACATCAAAACAAGACCATTTCTATTACTGACAT
Source organism: Atrichornis clamosus (assembly GCA_013400975.1). Classification (NCBI taxonomy): domain Eukaryota; kingdom Metazoa; phylum Chordata; class Aves; order Passeriformes; family Menuridae; genus Atrichornis; species Atrichornis clamosus. The sequence goes on from WBMZ01003358.1 coordinate 119,427, forward strand.
GTGGACAGTAGCTCAGACTTGTGAATGAGTAATATTTTCTCTTTATGACCCATTGAAAAACCCTGGCAAGCCCTGCAGGAAAATGCCATGCTGACACTCAGTCCTGATTATGGTTTTTAGATCAAGAGATGAGCAATATTTCTGATAAAAAGGCTTTCACAAATTACTACTGTAACAAAAGACCTTTGCCAGTACTAGATAACTCCATCCAGGTCCCTTCTGCCATTTCCATCCTGAAAAGATCTAAAATTACTGGCTTCGTATGCACCTGTATACTAAAAGATAGTTGTCTTTCTAGTATTTACTTTTAATCAAGCAGTACCTTGAGGTCTCATGCCTTTTTTTAATTAATACCTTAGGATTTTACTCAATATAAAAAACATGTTCCCAGAGCAAGGTATATGGAAATTGGGATGCTTATCTGCAACACACGATCACTAAATCCTTAACCTGGCATCCCAAATTAAAAAGTATTTTTCTATTTCACCTCAAAATGTTCCAGCTGTCTGCAGTTCTGCACCACCACACTTCCACAGCCAAGCATCCCATGGCCTGGCACCAGTAGGGCAGGGAAAGGTGGAGAAAGCTTACTTATGCGCAGGAAAAAGACTCAAGAAACATTATTGCATCTCCTTTACTTCTGCTGAGGTCTTGGCCAGCTCTCTTCACCCACTGCATGGACAATGAGCATCAGAGAGAGAAAATCACAATGAACATAAACCACAAACCAGCATGTTCTTTAAATCATCACACCTGCACGTCCAGGGGCTCTGCACAGATTCTGTCCCGGGCGATAAGCATAAAGCATAAAATACAAAAGCATACAATAAAGCATAAAATTGGATGTGAGGCTTGTTAGAGGTGGACTTTCAGCTTCTACAGGGGTCAGTTTCTGATGGAACAACCATGAAACGTGATCAGCAAGGGACCAAGCTTTGTTCCCTGTGATCCCACCAACTCCAGCCTGACAGAAGGACACTGGGAGCCCTTCTAATTTACTGTTGTCGAAAGCAGTCATAGGACTGCTTCAAACTGTGCAAGAAATTTGCCCTTTTTTTTTTTTAAGTTCCTGTATGCAAGTGGATGGATAAGTATCAATTTAAAATACACCTTTATAGTTTAAAGAGGATGTTTGCAGAGTACGTCTAGAAATTTGTTTATAGCCTAACACCATACACATACCACGTTGCATACCAAAAACCTTTTATCAGTGTATGTCTGTGTGTCTGATGATGCTCCTGGGAGTCTCAGTAAGAAACATCTTGGTCTGGTGAGACAATTTTCAAACTTTACAATTAATAGGGCTTCAAATTAAATAAAATTTTAAAACACATCTATGATCTTTTTCTATTACTTTTAGATCGCATCTCAAAATTAATCAAAGATGCTTTTACCATAACACTGTAAATAAAAGTAATCAGTGGAAATGCCATAGCAGGTTAACTGAAAAAGTGGATAAAAGTGTAATCGTAAATCTCAAAAGACTTGCAGTAGCAACAAGATCAATAATAGCGACAATCCAACAAGGTGATTGTTTTATTGTTGCATCCTACAAGAAGTGTACAGTTTTAAAGTGTGACTTTATTTCTGAGGAATTAATATGCTTATGAGTATTACAAAATTATACACACTTATCTTTTGTGTTTAATTTCATAAAACACGTGGAGAGGAACTGTAGGTGTATATATAGAAGCTGCCTTTTGTTATCAGTTTATTCCCTGCTGAATTCAGTGCAGACATGAAGCCTTTGCCTCTTCTGTCTGCTGTCAAACCAGAGCTTTTCCTACAGCATTTTGGCCAAAGTGGCAGTGATCTTCTGCAGAAATATAAATGTCTCTGGAGTCATCCCAGACCTGAGCCCTTAGTACCTCAGAAAGTGCTTCAGCACCATTCTTGCCAGAAAATATCAGTGCTGCAGACACAAAGGACCACAGATACTGAATGTTCATATTTGCAGTCTCCTAGAAGACATACAACTACATGTTGTGCTAGAAACAAGAGCCATTCTCCTGCCAAATACATCTCTACTTGCCAAAGGCACAACAGTATGTGCAGGGTTTCAACTCCTCTAAGAAATCCACTGAAGTGACAGTATGCTGTCACCTTAACCATCACACAAGCCTGTCACAGTTGAACTGCTATTAATGTGCATGGACCCATGCAAGAATACTGAAAAATCTGAGTACTGAAAAACTGATAACTTGACAGAGAGAAAATCGCCACCCTCGGTGGAGTACAGTGGGTTCACTTGTGTGCCACCGAAAAACAAACTTTAGGTACCATTTCATATGTGTTTTCAGTGGTTCAGCATTCAAACCAGTGGGTGCAAATGAAACGTATCCATTCAAACTGTTTCACATTGTTCCTTACATTTCTCTTTACTTGAGTTAGTACCACTGAATGTCAAAAGCAGCATATTTTATTCTGAAACTTTCTGCTTTCTGTTATCTTTTCTCTAATTAAAGCAAGTATGCATATCTGACGCAAAATGATGTTTACATTAAATCTGTACAAATAAATGACAATTTTAAAGAGTATTTAATTATCACAAAGAGTACAAATATACACATAGAGCTGCACACCTGAACGATACAAGTGCACTTTGTAAACACTGTGGGTGTAAAATTCCACGATGGGGCAAGTGCATTGCATTGTGTTTAACCACCTGGCACGGTCCGTCTGCTCTCATCCTGGGCAACCCCAACCCACCGTCCTGTCACCCACGCTCGTCTGCTCAACTGGGTAAAACCTCTGGATAACACCGAGCAGACCTTCGTTTAATTTCTACTTTCACTGCATTCATTAACAAGATACTGAGGGCGAGCTGCCGACTCAGGAGCCAGGGCGGCTCCGCGTACGAAGCCTTCGGCGGCCGTGCCCGCGGCGCAGGACTCTCTCTGAGACACGGTGACCTCAGTCGCGCTCATCCCGCCGCTCCGCCAGCAGCGAAGGTTAAACCGCGAAAACCCCTTTTCCAAAAGAAAATGCGGAGTGCCGTCGGGTGGGGAGCGCTGCCAGCCTCACGCTGCAGAGGCCCCACTCCGTCCCGCCGGGAACAAGGGTGCCCGGGGCCGCGGGGGTCTCAGCGCGGCACCCATCGGAAGCGGTGCCCGCCGGCGGCAGTGCGGAGAGTGAAGGCGTTTCCCTGCGGAAAGGCCAGGGTGCGGATGGCCCCCGCCTCCCCCAGCGCCGCCCGCAGGCTGCCGCCGCCCTCCAGCTCCTCGCCGACCGGGCGCGGGGCGGCGCGGCCCGTGAGCAGCCCGCGGAAGGCGCCGTGCAGACGAGGACCCGGCCGCGGCCGCTTGGCCGTGGGGCTGCCTCCCGGGCTGCCCCCGGGGCTGCCCCCAGAGCTGCCCCCCAGGCTTTGTAGGGCGGCGCGGCACTTCTCCGACACCGCCCGCAGCATGGCGTCCACGGTCTCCGCATCCTCCCGGCCGATCCCGGCCGGGGCAACGGCGGCGGCGGCGGGAGGAGGAGGAGGAGGTAAAGGATGAAGAGGAGGAGAAGGAGAAGGAAGAGAGTCAGGAAGAGCTGTCCTGTCGGCGCTTTGAGGGAGCATCAGGGTCTGTCGGGGGAAAGGAACGCGGGTTCCGTGAGTTGCGCCGCACCGCCCTGCCCCGCCCCTCCCCGTCCTGTTTCACACCGTACTGTGCCCCACTGCTTCATGCCACACTGCACGGCCCCAACCCACACCTCACTGCCCTGCCCCGAACTGTACCACCCGGACCCCATATTGCCCTGCTCCACCCCTCAGTTTTATCCCACACCCCATCAATCCCACATTGCCCTGCCCCACCCCGTGCCACTCCACACCACCCTGTCTTTCATCACACAGCTCCACACTGCACCAACACATCCCATTCCACATCTGCCCCCACCATGGCCCTGTCCCACCCCGCACCACCTCACCCTGAACCCTGTTCCCCACTGCACCCGACATCACACTCTCCCCCAGAGACCAGCTGGGCCGTGGGGCAGCCAGGCCAGATGGTGCAGCAGCACTCACGTCAAGGACAGCAGCCAGCTGCCTGGCCTGACTTGCCAGCTCCTTCAGCTGCTCGTTGCTCTCCCGCAGTGTCACCAGCTCTTCCTGCCTCTGCGTCAGGGTCTGCTGCAGCTGTGAAGGACAGGGTGGTTGAGACAACACCACTGCCCAGGGGCCAGGGTTTGCTGCACACCAAGGCCACAGAGTCACATCAGCGGGATGCGATGGAAAGAAAGCCAGTGTAGGCTGGGGAGGGCTTAGAGGTCCCTACCTGGCTGTTTGCCTCCAGGGCATCTCCCAGTGCTTTCTGGTGCTGATCTGCCACATCCCTCCAGCATGGTTCAGGGGAAGGTAGGTGCTGTGGGGGAACCTGCACCACCACGCTACTCTCCAGCTGCGGGGTGCAGGGGCCAAAGGCCACCTCCTCACCAAGTGAGAAATCAAAGTCAGTACAGTCCAGTGGAGGTGGCATTAAGGTGGATACACCTGGATGGAACGGCCACAAGTGTTAAGACAGAGGAAGCATTCATGTCCTCAGTTCCCCTCAACCCCAGTACACCATTCTGGTTCTAAACATCCCCCTGGTATGTTCTGAAACAGTTTAACGCTACTGAGACAGCTGTGCACCCTAAATCTGTTTAGGTTTCTCTCCCATGAGAGAAAGCTCAGTTACAGCCCAGGTCCCTCTAAGCGCACCTGGAATGCACCACCTTACAGATTGTCCCATGGTGGGACAAGCATGCAGTAAGTTGGCATCCAAAGTTCCAAAAGCAAAGCAAAAATAGAGAAGATTGAATGCAGCATGACTGCAGATGTGTACATGCAGGTACATTTGGCTCAGAGAAGAAAAAATATCTACTTGCCAGATACAAAATCACCAACAGTATCTCTGAAATCCTGTAAATCCAACTCCGGCCCATCCTGGAAGCAGGAACCCTGGCAGGGGTGAAGGAAATGATCCGGTGAGTAGGCCCCAGGGCTCAGACCTGCCCACACTGCTGACCATACTGTTTCAACAGCATCTGCTGCCTGTGCTCAACAATTCACCAAAGTTCCAGGACCCTCAGGCACCATCCCCTGCCCTGTCCTTGCCACTAACCCATCTGACACATGGGACAAGGTGCTGTTTTCCACTGTGCCGTTTCACAGGTTGGAAGCCTGAGGCTAGGAGAGCTGCTAGAACCCATTTACTTGAGGGAGCTACCCCTGAAGGTGCCAAGTGTGGCCTAAGCCTGTTCCAAACAGTGGGTTTACCTGCTGCAGGGTCACAGGGCCAGCTGGCGTGGTAGAAAGAATGGGGGCAGAGGCTGCCAAATCCTGCCAGTTGATGGTGCTGAGCACTGAGGACAGTCAGAAACAGAGGTGAGTAGTGCAGACAGGGATGGTCATAGCTGGGGACCACGGCAAAATATGGAGCACACCTGGGGGTCATCCTAGATGGGCACAGCCAGGGGATGCAGGGCTGGGGAACACGGTGGGAAGCACTAGTGGGAAACCGATGGGATTCATGGAGAGAGGGCATGGCCAGGGGTATACGGTGGAGGGCAAGGTGGGGGTGCCACGGCCGGGGGATGCAGGGCTGGGGAACACGGTGGGAAGCACTAGTGGGAAACCGATGGGATTCATGGAGAGAGGGCATGGCCAGGGGTATACGGTGGAGGGCAAGGTGGGGGTGCCACGGCCGGCGGATGGAGGGCTGGGGAGCACGGAGCGGGACACCACAGGGGTGCAGAAGGAGGCACGGGGAGGGGGCTCGCGGCTGGGGAGGAGGGCTGTCCGCTGCAGACTGACTCACCGAGGGTGGGTGCGGTGGGGGCCGGCGAGGCACCGCTGCGCCGCGGCCGGGGTGGGGGCGCTCGGGGACTCAGGGCGGCCGTGGGGATCCACGCCGTCCCCACGCCGACCCGGGCCGGCTTCTTGGCGAGGCGGGCGGGCGGGCCCTGGACCTTGTTGGGGCAGATGTTGCCGAAGGCTCGGCGCCGGCCACCCTGCTCCATGTTGGCTCCGCGGCCACGACGCTGGCCTCGGCTCCAGCTCCGGTCCCGGTCTTGGCCCCGGCGGGCGCCCTCCGCCCCGCGCCCCGCTCGGCGCCGCCCCGCGGCCA